>PVKM010034922.1:0-15379 GCA_004027735.1 Carollia perspicillata
CACGGAGAAGGCCATCATAAACCAGCTCTGTGCTTTCCTGGCTTCTCTGCGCTTTCCTGCCTTCTCTGCCTTCGCACATGGGTTTTCAGTGATATAAGAAATGCTCTTTCTTTCTACTTTAAAACCTTACAAAGGTATAAAGACACAACTTATATTCTACCTATCAGTCTAGCACAAGACCACAGAATAACACTTCTTGGTCAAAATAATAATAACTTATAAGTACACCTCTTTTCTTGGAAGAAGATACACCCTTGCCTATCCCATTAAGATAACTGATATTTAACCCAAATTAAAAAGTGTGAAGCAGTGTGGTGCACGTGTGTGAGTGAGTGTGTAAAGGGAAATTGCCCGAAATTCTTCAGGCGGATGCTTAGGCTCATACTGTGCCCATTTAAAATTCTAGAACCTTTGCTCTCTGAGCGAACCAATTCTCCCTTCAAGCAGGGTTTTCCCACACACAATTAGAGACAAAAATAATTAGAGGAAGCTCTGTTCAAAGAGAAGGGGAAATACATGAAAAAATTATTCAATTTTCTGTTCTATGGTAGGAAGAACTAAATCACTATGCCATTCTCAACCCATCAAAGAAAATAAAAACTTTGAAGTCCCACTTCGTGTCATTTAAGTACTAGCCAATTACTCATGTGATACGATTGCATCTCTGGTAAACATGACTTCTTTTCAGTTTGCGGAAGTGATTATCTTCCTCGACACAAACTTCGAATTTGATCTGAAGACAAATTACTTCTCTTTTGATGTCTACATGGGCATATAAAACTTACAGTGCCAAGGTCAATGATGAAGCAGTCCCCCTTGTTGAAACTGTGCCAGCTCAGAGGAACTTCCGTGGCCCTGACCACTCTCCGACCCTTCACGTGCAGCAGCCTCTGGGCGGTCAGGTCGTTGGTGATAACGTGATTGAGTCCAGATGCCACCCCTCCAACCTGATCACAGCAGGGGATGGAAAACAAAACAAAACCAATGAGGCGTCTAACCAGAAAGGGCCATGTATAAAACCACAGGTGTTTTTACCCAAATGGTCTGTCAAGCCAAGAAACAATAGCCACCTTGGTGCACATGAAAAATTAAACAGGAAGAAAAGAATTCGTTGGCAAATCAATAGGCTTTTTTTAAAAAAGTAGGCTCTTCGTCCTTCTTATTCCAACATTCAATTTAATAACTGCAAGTATTTACTGAGAACTTTCAGTGACTAAAACCTGCCACACAGACAAAAAGAAGCTGTAGCTCTTGCCCTTTCGGAACTAATTATTCTCAAGTCGGGAGTGAGAAGTAGACGAGGATTTCAAGGGCAAAGGCAACAGGAGGTCAGAGGAGAGTCAGAGGTGCCAAGTGCAGACGAGGAGCACCCAGAGAAGGAGGCACCCCAGAGTGTCCACTGCCACGGCATTAGGGCAGAAAAGGGGAGTTAAGTGCTGGCCAGGTATGGGCTACCCACATTTATGGGCCTTGTTTTTACATTTTAAAGAATCACCTCTCTTAATCATCTATTTTTTGGTAAAAAAAGTTTACTAAATATGCCAGGTGCAAGGTATTTATAGTCTGCATGAGAAGAGATGAAGAATCTTGGTTGCACACCCCCAACCCAAAATAAAATACGACCACAGTGAATTAAGAAACGCTGAAAAAAATATTAACTGCATCAAGTACATCTTGTATTATTTGGAGTCAGCTTTCATCTTTTCATTTTTTCCCGTTAGAAACAGTGAACTTTATTTTCATAATTAATTATGAGGTAATGTACATAATAAAGGCTCAGTATAAACGAATATCTGCCATTCGTGGATCAAAGGTCTCCTATGATTGTATGGCACAAAAATTAGCAGCATAGGAAACCTATAAAATAATCAAACTTTAAATTTATTATATAAACATAGACAGCGAATCCAAAAATGGAGGTTGAGCTGCATATGTGAACTTTAACACTTTCTTCATATTTCCATTGGCTTTAAATTGTCCCCATTCTCCAGGAAAAGGCCCTCACAAACAGAAGGGTTTTGTCAGCGATGGACTAAATAACTTTAGGGCCATTATAATAAAAAATTTTAAGAAATATATAATAATTTCTTAGTTTATAATTCTACAAAGATTGCCATATTTTTCACTGAACAAACTGTTCTATAATAAAAATATGCACAAGTTATCATATATACGCTGTTCTTAGCCATTTCCATTTTTTTTTCAGTAAATACCTTGTGAGCTAATGAAAACAGTATAAGAACATTGTGATCTGAAAAAAAGTTATAAACTCTAGACTAGACTGAGAGTGCATATACAACATTTAGGCTAATTTCATATGGTAAATCATCAGAACATTGAACAGTATCTTAAAAACTAATTTTGTGTCTAATATTGATGCCAAAAATGCACAAAAGAAAAACTGTTATATACATGTCTGTATCAGACAGTAAGTATCTCTGTGGATGTTGTTTGAATCAGCCTTAGAAACTCCCTGCTTCTTTCTACCTGTTCCAGAGAATGAAAACGAGGTGGATGTTTACATTAACAACTTCCTCTAAATCTGTGGCACCAAAAATACACTTTTCCTGGTTGACAGATGTCAGATGGTTGCTGAGGGCTGGGCCTTCTCAAGTCTGGAAAAGCTGTGATTAACTGGAGGTTTAATACGAGGGGGCGGTGGTAAGTAATAGTCTGCTGTACCCCTCTCAACCCCGCAAAACGCCTCGCCAAGGACAAACCTCAAGTCCCTGACATGATAGAAGACGGTCTTCATGTTTCCTACCTGCATCTCTGCACTGCATGTAACAACTACACATGGTTGTTGCTGGGCTGACTGGGTAACTGTAGGCTTTGCCAAGTTTTTCCCTATTCCAAATAGACATAAAACAATTGCCCTGACATTTTAACCATTGATTTATGTTGAGAGCATCCCAGTATACTGATTACCAGCTCGAGTACTGGACTCAGATGGTCACCCACTCACATACCAGCTCTTAGGCCTTGGCAAAGTTACACAGTCTCTCTAAGCTTCCCTTTACTTATTTTAATAAGGTGATAATGGTAGAAACTGCACCACATGGCTGTTGTTTAGATTAAATGAGAAAATGTTCATGAAGTGCTTAGCACATTCCTACAAATGTGGAATTAGGTGTAACATAATAATCTTTGCTATTCTGGGTGGTAAACTATCTTTGCTTTTACATTTCCTATCAAGTACTGGGGCAACTTCAACATCTCATCTGCTCATGTTGCTGTTGATAAGACAGTGAACTAATTTTTTTTCTGATAAATGTGACCTCCATTTGCAAATATTCTCTTTCTAATAAAGGCTGATTTGTAAATGGTTTTAATGCCGATAATTAGAAAATAATTATCCAATAACTATAAAATTACTTTTATCATGTCTTGCAAATAGCCAGAAGGATTACTAATAACATAATTTCCCATCAACTGTGTACGTACTGTATAGGTATTTCATTATTTAATTCATTAACCCTTGCAACACTTATCTGAGGAAGCTGTTTTTACACCCACTGCACATTGGAGAAAACTGAGCACAGAAAGTTTACATACTTGCCCTGAGGAAATCAGTAACATATGGAAGAAAGGGGTTCGCAACCATTCTGATGGCACAGTACATGCTTCCAGTAACTCTAAGACCCAGCTTTTTAAAATAATGAGTTCACTGACATACAGGAGGTTTCAGGATCATGTGCCATAAATGTAGGAATTCATGTGAATTAAATCAAAGGAGAGGTAATAGTTCCATATTTAGGTTGGTTGATATCCTGGAGTGGAAAAATGATTCCAAGAGCTATAAGAACTGGTGTTTTGTTCCCACCTCAATGGGATCACAAAATATTCAACTAAGTCTCTAATCAGGTGAGAGGAAAAATAAACCCTGGCATTGTAGTAGGCGAATTTGGTATATATTCAGAATTCTAGTTTAGCTCTGAGGTCTTGGGTCTTCACCAGGCTAATGTGCTGGAGGGGAGTAGCAGGCTCTGCAGAATACCTACTGGGGCATGTTTGATTTTGAAAAGGATTGTTTCTAAAATGTTAGTCTAGGGAGGGTACTTCTCAGACTTGATCTGAACACTCCAGGGGCAGGGGGGATGGGGAAGGAGGGCCGTCTGCAAAGGTCACTGGGAGATTCTCCCACAAAAGCTATCTTTTACTGAAAATTGTCTTACAAGGACAGCACTACTTAATACTTAACACTTTGTGTTTTTCTTTAATTTTCAAAAATAAAGCCAATATACATAAACTGTGTGCACATGCCGGTGTATGTGCATTTGAATTTATGAGGCCAAACCACACATGCTCAATTCCATGGTTTCATTTGGATCATTTCCAAGATCAAACCACACTATATGGGAAAGATATGCATAGTTCTCTGTATTAATGGAAGTTATAATTGTTATAAGTACTGTATTAAGATATTCTAGAACAATTGAGATTCTCACATAATGAGTTACTTGCAGCAAATTCAGAGATTCTTCAGAATATCAAAAACAAAAAACTGCTAATAACCCATTTACCAATATTTAATTATTGAAGTAAAATTACTTCTTGTGACAGCATAACTAAAAGCTCTTAATTTTATTGAAAGTCAATTCATTAAATGTAATCAAATCAGAATAGTTCACATGTTGCCCTATACATTCCATAAACATTTCCTGAGCACTTACTATGTGTCCAGCCGGTACTGGCCACATATCAGTGAGAAAAACAGATTAAAACAAAAACCAAACAGAAAACTCTGCCCTCGCCCTGGTCAGTGGGGCTCAGTTGGTTGGGTGTCATCCTGCAAACTGAAAGGTCACGGATTCAATTCCCTGTCAGGGCACACGCCTATGTTTTGGGTTCAGTCCCCCGCTGGGCTGCATACAAGAGGCAAGCTATCTATATTTCTCTCTCACAATGATGTTTCTCTCCCTCTCTCTCTCCCTCGCTTCTCCTCTCTCTAAACTAGATAAATATATAAATTAATAAGCACATCCTCAGGTGAGGATAAAAAAGTAAAAAATAGTAAAATTGTTTAAAAAAACATGTACTTTTACTGTAATGAAGACATGAGATGTGGATGGATAGAAAGAGAAAGGGGGTCATAACGGAAGCTGTTTGAGAGAGCTGCTTACCTTGTATTTCAAACCTCCTTTGAAATAGCCAACAAAATCAGTAGACTCGTACCCCTGCAGCTCCCTGTTCTGCACGGGTTTGCCACCCAAGTAGTCATCCATCTGCACCGTAAAGATGGCAGCTGCAGTGCTTTCGTCCTGAGAACACTCCCTTCCTGCAACAGCAAGCGAAAGTGCCTCATTTGTCAAGCAAAGAAAAGGATTGTGGCAGAAATTCTGATATAAAACAAACTCAGAAACATTTTTTGAATTATATATCCATAAAACAAATTGTCTTCAACAGAACAATCTTTTAGTAGAAACGGTGTAATATAAATTATGTTGCTAACAACTAAAGTAATTGTTGCATTCCTGCTTTCCAATTCTTTTTAAAATTAAAAAACAAAACACCACTGTCTGAATACGCTCAGGTAGATATAACAATATATTCGAGTAGGATTCAGATTCATTCAGTCAATAACATCAAGCTACAAGAACATTTTGCAATTGTTTTAGCCTTAAAATTTTTTTAAATTTTTATGCTATTACGGTTGTCCCAATTTTTCCCCCATTGGCCCCCACCCTCTAGCATCGCCCTTCTCACAGTCAATTCTCACACCCTTGTTCATGTCCATGGGTGACACGGATATGCATATGTTCTTTGTCTAGTCCCTTCACCTTCTTTCAACCAGTCCCAACCTCCCCACTCCCTTCTTACAGCTGTCAGTCTGTCCTTTGTTACTGTGCCTCTCAATTCTATTTTGCTCGGTAGTTTATTTTGTTCCTTTGATTCCAGGTATAAGTGAGATCATATGGTATTTGTCTTTCATTGCTTGGCTTATTTCACTTAGGACAATAAAACTGTTTTAGCCTTCATTGGCATGACTCTTTAGGCATCTAATGTCAATATATTAGTATTTGTACCGAATGCACACATGATAGGCCACAGCTAAACAACTTAAGAAAGTGATTGTTAGAATGGACAATGAACATAACTTGACCTTACCCTTACTGAGTCCCATTACCCCAACTTCACTATCTTAATGGTGTAATATTCTCTGAAGGAAAAGGGAGAGGAAAGGAACTAGCCTGTTCACACTTACTGGATGTTAATGTATGTATTACTATCCCAGGAATGTAATGCACAACACATTTAATTTTTAACCTTGTAATACAGATCCCATCCAGGCAACCTCACTGAAGTAGAAACACCAATTCTTAAGAACCAGCATCTTCAGTGTACGAGAAAGTCAGAGCCAGGATAGTCCTGAAGGGAACTCGGATTTCATAAAGGACACTTCAAAACCCTTACTACTACATCTGAGCTGTGTGAGAGTCATAAATGATTATAAAAATAGTAATAGCTAACATTTACACATTTACAATGTCTTGGCTATGGGCCAGGCATTGTGCTAGTGTTTTGCATGGATGATCTCATTCAATCTTTAAGCAACCTCGTGCAGCAGAAACTACATTCTACCATGTTACAACCGTGGAATTGGAGGCTGACAGCTGCCAAGTACCTTTCCTGAGACCATAAAGTTGACCTGTGGTAGAACTCCACCCAGAACTAGCTATCCGTGACTCTGAGGGACAGATTCTTAGAAATTACAAAAATAGATTATTTTTATGTATACTCATACTCTCATTAGTAGTAAGATTTTGTGGTAACAGGGGTATGCTATTTTCCTTCATGAATAATTGACGCATAAAAGTTAGAAGCTGTAACAATACTATACAAGCACTATCTGGAAAACTTCAAGCCATTGTTAATACAACTAAAATGATTTGCATGACATCGGTGTAACCTGGCTGTCAAGGAGAGTAGACTGGAATGTGTATGTGTGAACAATGACGGCTTCACTGTACTAGTCAGTGGAGGAAGTAGATGGAGTTGAGTGAGCATGTGTGCTATGTGGCCATTGTATTCAAAATGACTGGACAAGTAGAGCAATGAATCAGCATCAAATTTTGCATTAAGCATGAACATTCCTCCAAGGAAACTATTCAGATGATTCAGAAGGCTGCAGCTATGGGCAAGTGGTGACTGGCAACTTTATCACTATAACATGTCCCCTCGTGTATCATGTCTTGTGCAGAACTTTTTGGCAAAACATCAAATCACCCAGGTGACTCAGCCCTGGTACAGCCCAGATTTGGCACCTTGCAACTTATGGCTTTTCCCAAAGCTAAAATCACCTTTGAAAGGAAGAGATTTTAGACTCTCGATGAGATTCAGGAAAATACGATGGGGCTGATGGTAACTGGGAGAAATGTGTAAGGTCCCAAGGTGCCTACTTTGAAGGGGACTGAGGCATTACTGTCCTTTGTAAAATGTGTCTTGTATTTTGCATTTTCTTCTTCTTATAAAATAAATGTCTCTGTTTTTCATATTTCGTGGCTGTATATTTTCTGGACGGGCCTTGTGGTTCACCTGAAACCCAGGTTGAGAATATTCACCAAAGCTAAAGAAAGAAAATCAGTCACAATTCAATTCAAGAAGCAGATTGAAGAATTTGATTTCTTTATAATTCCTATCACTCTCCAAGGGGATATGTATAGCAAATATCTTCTTAGTAAAAAATTTAGTAGCTAGAAGAACATTTGACTTGATATATTTTGTGAACTTGTTGTGGTCAAAGGAAATTGTGTAACACACTTCAAAAAACACACATGCCATTTTGCAGTCCAAAAGGACTCTGGTGTCATTCTTAACCTGCGTTCCCATCCATAAATGAGGATACTGATAAAGGCATAGATGTAGCTTTGTACAGTGATGCTTTAAAAGGAAAACTTAAATCAAAATTAACTCCAAGCCATTAAGGGTGATGTGTTTGACATAAATATTCTTACTTGAATACAAGTTGAACCCCAAGTCTCTTTAGAAAGGTATAAAGGGACATATAATTAATGAATGGACTGGAAGTTAATTAAATTATATCATCACTTGTTGATATTTATGTACTGTGCTAGGCCACGAAATATCAGTATGAATAAGCCAGAGTCCTTGCTCTCCAGAGGTTGAAACTTACTAATGAAGCTAACAGCAGTCTTTGATTGTGAAAAACAAAATCAGATTCAACTGTATCATGATGAAATCCTAGCAAATAGTAACTTATGAACTTCATTTCATTTAGTTTCCCTATATTAATTTTACTGATGTTATGTTGTTTTGTGTTGTTATTTTATATTGTTATATTATTATATATGCATAAAAGAACAAAACTCTTGCCACATTAGGAGTACAGGGGAACATTCTCAACTTGATAAAGTCTCTCTTTTTTAAGCTAACATAATTCTTCACAGTGAATGACTGAATGCTTTCCCCTAAGATGGGAAACAAGACAAGTTTGCCTACTCTCATCAATCTTACTCAACATTATACAAGGAGTTCTACTCACTGCAATAAGGTAGAAAGAGAAAAGCACACAGACTGGATAAAAAGAAGTAAATGTTTCTATTTACAAATGAGAGGATCGCCTACATAGAAAATTTTAAGAAATCTTCAAAATAAATAAATTAAAAAAAAACCCATCTCAAATAAGTGCATTCAGCAAGATGGCATAATAAAATTTAATTGATAACAAAAGGCAGTCTCTTTTTTGTACAGAAACAACAGACATGAAAAAATAGAAATGAAAAGCACCACACCATTTATGATCACTCAAAAAAACTCAAATGTATATTTAACAAAGCCGGTACATGATCTATGTGCTAAAAATTACAAAATCATGATAAAAAGAATCAAGGACCATAATAAATAAAAAGACATAGTGTTATGGACTGTCAGACTCAATATAATAAAGATGTCAGTTTTCCCCAAACTGATCTGTAGGTGTAATGCTATTGCTGGCAAAATCATAGCAAGGCTTCTTATAGATCATGTGAGTTTATTATAAAACTTATATGAAAAGGCATAGGCCCTAGAATAGCTAAAACAATGTTGACAAAGAAAACTAGCCTAGGAAAAATAACTCTATCTGATATTAATGTCCACTATACAGCTACAGTAATTAAGACAGTGTAGTATTGGTGGAAAGACAGACACACAGATCAGTAGATTGTGTTTCCCCCAGTGGTAACATGTGGTAAAACTATGGTGTGGGGACCTTCGCACCTGTCAGTCATGGAGTGGCCTCCCACAATCTCCTTTGCAAATGGGCTCTGTGGCCTAGCACCCAGTTCCTGCCACCCGTGATCATGCCAAGGCCGCCCGAGCAGTTGCTGTCGAGGTTTCCAGCAGCCCACAAGCAAGACCATGGTAGCCATCCCTCTTGTGGCTCGCTTGTGCCACCCCCAACAACCATCGGTGTCACCCAGATTCCACTTCCAGTGACAGCTCCTGCAGAAGTGTGGAGTACCAGGAAAAAGCTATCCCCGGTACCCCCAAGGCCATTCCTGGTCACGGGTGGATGAGCTTTTTTTTCAGGAAGTCCACTCTCCCATTCAAGGCCCCAGAGTTGGAGTCCCAGAGCCCTGGGAATCTCCCCAGGCCTCTAGCAGCACGGTCCCCTGTGACCTGGCTCGGGCAGCCTGGGGGAAGAAGGTTGGTGGCTGGCCCAAAAAACTATGGTACATATACACAATGGAAATCTATGCGGCAGAAAGAAAGAAGGAGCTCCTACCTTATGCAACAGCATGGATGGAACTGGAGAGCATTATGCTAAGTGAAATAAGCCACGCGATAAAAGACAAATACCATATGATCTCACCTTTAACAGGAACCTAAGCAACAAAACAAACTAAGCAACAAAACAAAGACATTGAAATAGAAAACAGGATGACAGTAATCAGAGGGGAGAGGGGAGGGAATTTCAGGGGAAAGAGGAAGGGTTTACAGGAACAAAGTATAAAGGACACATGGACAAAAACTAAGGGGGGGTGGAAATGGGAGGGAGGTGGGGAGCACTGAGGGGGGTGGACTGGGACAGGAGTAAAAGACAGAAAACTGTACTTGAATAACAATTAAAATAAAATTTAAAAAAAAGCCAACTCTCCTCCCCCTTCCTGAGTGACCACCACCAGCCACCCAACTTGCAGAGGCGCTAGGCTCTTTTGCGCCCCTCCCATCACCTCTCTTCCCCTCCTCGCCCACCCCATGGACTAGGCAAGCTGCAGCAAGCAGAAGCAGTTGGGTTCTTTTATATCAAAAGAGCAAAACACAGAAAAGGAAGTTGGAAAAACCCCGCTCTTTACTACCCAAGACACATGCAAACCTTCCTGATCTCCCACAACCATGTGTCTTGCACAAAATGCAAAATAAATGACAAGTAGCCAGAAAAAAAGCCTATAGTGTAATTTAGCATATCCCATTATACTAATGTGTAAGTATGCAAGTATAGTACAGCACCGAACACCACAATCAGGATTTGACAGTGATACAAGGCACTTATCCTTTTGATAGTTCTTTAGTTTTACTTGTACTCATCTGTGTGTTTGTACATTTAATTTTATTGTATATAATTTTATCATATGTGTATACCCACCATCACAGTTAAAATACTATATAATTCCATCATCAAAAAATCTCTTATATTGTTCTTTTATACTATACCCATCTCCCTCTGTATTACCCTGGCCTCACCCCATCCCTACCCTCTGGTAACAACAAATCGAAAATTTTCTCATCTCAAAATGGTACACAAATAAAATCATGTAGAATGGAACATTTTTGCATTGGGTTTTTTTGTTACCCAGCATAATTGCCCAAGCATTTATCTGAGTTGCTGAATAAAAAGTTTGTTCCTTTTTATGGCTGAGTAGTATTCCTTGTTATTGATGTGCCACAATTTGTCTAACTGGTCACCTGTTAAAGGATCTTGGAGTTGATTCAAGTTTTGATCTATTCAAATAAGGCTCCTATAGATACTCATGTATAGGATTATACATGAATATAAATTTTCATTTCTTTGAAATAAATGTCCACAAATGCAATTGCTGGGTCATATGGTAATTGTATATTTAGTTTTGCAAGAAACTGCCAAATTCTCTTCCATAATACTCATACCCCTCATTTTATACCCTCCCTCCAAGAAAGAGAAAAATCCAGTTTCTCAGCATCCTCGCCAGCCCTTGTATAAGTTCTTTGTATTGTATGTTGTACAGTGTAATCCAATTCTTGGATTCCCAGTGCCTTGCATAGAGCACAGCACAGACCAGTTTTACCATAAACATTTGTTGCTCTCAAATATATTTATGTAAAGTTTAAAACTGGCAAGGAGAAATGCTGAGGGTGGGAGCATGTCCCGCAAATCCGGGATGTGACAGACAGTAGCTTCATCATCTAGCTCTGCTCATACATATAATGGTGTTGTAAGTAACCAGAAGCAGAAGGTGGATGCATTTAAATCACTAGGTACAAAGCTGACATGTTTAGGAAGGACCAATGTGATGCTCTCAGTCTTGTGCAACAAGCTTTTACTTTGTAAATGAAAACAATAAAATGAAATAATCTGAGATACGCAAGGGTATTCTAGAAAGACACTGAGGGAAAGACCAGGAAGGATGACTCTGTGTCCTCCTATTTTGTGTCCCTACTTCTTCCTTTCCCGCTCTTCCCTCTCCCTTGGCCTGTTCTTTGTTTCTATCCCGAGTACCCTTTTCCCCCAGTCTGATTTTAACTTCACTCTCTTCAATCTTCCCCCCAGCTGATTTCCTATGTTAAACTTTCTTTTCCTTGAACTTTCACCTTTTCCTTTTGGAACTTGCACTCAATCTGTCTTATTAATCCTCATGAATTCATCCAAATTTAGATGTTAGGGTAAAATACTCTAGATGAAATTCTGCTTGCTTCAGGGAACAGAAGTAGGAGGAGCTGTTGAACAATTTTATGTAAAGGCCTGTTGGCTAGTAAACTCTAAATTTTTCCATGTTCCCCATGATCTTCTCTTGACACAGGATCCCTCCCAATTACCCTCATTTTCCTCCTTCCTCTCAGGGCTTCTCTGCTTCCCCCATCCACAGACACAGAGTGTCTCTTCCACGGTGCCTATCACATTTTACCTGTCTTATATCATGTTTTGATTTATTGTACCTCTGTGGTTATAATTTTTCAGGGAAGTTTCATAAATAATTCATGTGCAAAAATGCCTTATACAATGCTGGGCACACTGAATAATTACTGAAGAAATTAACTTATTAATTAACACATCATTAATTTCAGTTTTAGCAGATCATAAAGATCATAAGATGTTTCTGCCCAAAGCATTTTCCATTAAATTTTTTGAACTTGGTGAGCACTAAATGAGTAATGAAGAGTCAATAATTAATAATGATTCTGTGTAAACCTTAGAAAACTTAGTGCTCGAAGACCTTATTTGGGTAAGAAAGAACCTATAGAATTAAAAGTGTATTCAAACCCTCTTGCATTCTTCTGACAAAGTCAAACCCAACTGTTGTCCACAGCAAAATATGAAGTTCTTTCACATTTCAATTCACCAAAATGGCAAATGCAGCATTTCAGACACCTGTACTCATTCCAAATGCAAGTTCTAGATAGGAAGACCAAGGTGAGGACATTACTATTCTATTTGACATTGCTCGATCATGAACATGTTTATATATTAGGGTTTCAGTGTTTGAGGGGTATTGGTATAAAATAGTGAGATTACAACGAGAAACCAAAATGAGCTTCAGTATCCTCAAACAAACACAAAACTTTCATGTCAAATGCTGTAATGAAAACAGTCCTTTCTCCCTCTATGACTTTGTCATTTGGGTATCTGCTCCAAGTATTGACTAACATTGAGAACGTCGCTTAATGTTTTCTACTGTTTTTTTTTTCTTAAAATCTTCAAGTGTTAGTAAGTAAAAGTAATGGCTTTTAATGGCTTTCACGGTCTTCAAAATGTGTTATGTATGTGTAGTTTTGTGTGTTTTCCCCATAAACTCAGCAATAAAATGAAAAATAAAAAGCATAAGTCCAAGGGAGGCAAGCTAATTTTAAAAGTCAGTGAAGCTCAGATAATCAGCATGTTGTTAGACGGGGTGTGCCCACTGGCCCAGGATCTCACAGGGAGAGGCTGGACACTCAGGATGTTTACGAGTAAAAGTAGAAGGTGGAAAAAGTAGAACACACAAGGCCCAGTGTCCTGAGAGTCTGGCATGAGTGCAGCCCAAAATAATTACAGCTGAAGGGGCAGTTTTGTTCCAGAGTGTCCTTGTTCAAACAGATAAACACTAAGTTTAAAAACGATTATAAAAGCAGCTCATTTAAATACATAAATAGGCCATATAAAGCTATTTATTTATATTGACAATATCTGTATTATTTGTCTCCAGCTTGTATGCAAGGTGGCCAGCATCTTAATAAACAGGAATGTCAGCCACACCTGCGAGCCATGTGGTGCAGGTGGGATCCTGACTTAAAGTAGCCAAACATTAATCAACGCAATTAGTACAGAAATGCAAGCTGGTACGCAACAGGAAAAAGGAAAAAAGGATTAGTTAACAAACAACAAAACTTCTCTCCAGCTGCAGCAGCTGCCCACAAACTTGACTTCATCTCCTCCCTGGCAGGGAAGCCAGGACTGAACTTGTCCGCAGGTGAGCGGTACTTGGCCAGCGCCTCTGTGCGCCGAACAACGGCCCTGGCAGGGAGTGGAGCTTGGAGCTGGAAGGCGAGAGAGGGAGGAACCAGCTAGAGGAACCAGTCCCAAAACCCAGGAGAGGAACACGGCGAAGTTCAAAGCCAGTAGGATAAAACTGCTCCAACTTCGCAGCGCCTGGCGTCTGGCGGGGAGAAAGTGGCCAGTCCCAAAGGCGCGGCCCCGCGGGGCGCAACTGGCGCGAGGTCTCCTGGACAGCCCGGTTTGCGCCCTCTTTCCCCCGCCCCGGGAAATCTCAGCTCCCTGTGGACTCGCCCCTCCCGAACCTGGGCGCGTCCAGGTCCGGTGCCCGCAGCCCTTACCTAGCCAGAAGTGCAGACGGTAGGTGAAGCCCCGACACGCCTTGGTCGTGTGCAGCACCAGGTATGCATCCCCGACGTAGAAGTCGCCGTAAGCGCTCCGGGGCACAGGCACCAGCTCCATCTTCTCGATCCTCCAAACCTGCAGTCCCGCCTTCTTGCCCGCCCGGGCGAACTCCTTGTGGTACAGCTCCTGGGCCATGACTCGGGCACACGATTCTCCGGAGACGAGGCACAGGGCCCTGTCGACCTTGGCGTCGGACTGAATGAACCCAGAGCTGCCAGAGGGACCCTCTTCGCCAAGACTTTATAGGGTTCGCCTGGCGGGGAGGCGGGGCCCCGAAAAGGGAGTGGCTAAGTGCGGTGGCAGGAGTTGCAGGCGTGGAGCGGATTCCCTCCTGGGCAGCGCCAATGACCTAACTCCTATGCTCTTCCCCGGGGGAGGAGGAAATCGGAATCTTTAAGTCTTGAGATCCGGAGGGAGTTTATAGCAACTCTTGGAAATGCCTCCTCCAAGTTAGGACGTTTTCCCTGGCAACAGACGGAGGAGATTAACAATTATACCTGAATGGTGCATCGTTTTGGGAAAAAAAAATGGCTATCCGGGTAATGATCACCCTAATCATCAATGTCATTTCATAGGTCACTCTCTCCATTCTTGGTGGCTGAAGGTGCTCTCTGTCTTGACGTTCCCAGTTCGAATATGCCTTGAAAAACAGCACATTAGGTTTCTCGGAAAGGATGAAAACCTGGAAGCTTGGAGGTCTTACTCTGGGGACAGAGCTCTGTGGTCCCCGGGGCTTCAGGACCTGTGCTTAAGCTCTTAGCTACCACCTGCCTCCGCTGGCCTACAGCGTTGCTGGAAACAACAGCAGCCCCTCTCCTGGGGTGTTCTCAGGCAAGGCTGTTTGTGGCTGGGGTATTATGCCTGCACTGCCTTGTGAGTTACCTGTTACCTGGCTTCAAAGTGCTAATCTTCTCATCATTTCCCCTACAAATTTTGCTTTTCCAGCACGGGCAAAGCACTGTAAAATACAGGTGGAGTGTTTGCTCTATATTTTGCATTTATTTAACCAAAGCTGAAATGGCAAAGGAGTTTACTGTTACTTGCTGTTATTGAAAAAGCAAATAGTTCACCATGTAAAGAGTAAGAAAGATGACTTTTATGCATGCACATTTCCTGTCATTGATTCCCAAATACTAGAGTTGCAGCAAGTTATTAATACTGTATAATTCACTTATTTCCTTAATTAGTTCTTAATAGGTATTACATGGCCACAGTAAAAAAAAACATTGAAAGTACAAGATGTACAATAAGGTTTATCTCCATTTCACCTGCGACTTAAATCTGAAACTTTCCTGTTTTTGTTTT
>PVKM010034923.1:0-15375 GCA_004027735.1 Carollia perspicillata
TGGAGATATCACTGTAGGGCTTCTTAGATATGGTTTTGAGCTTGGTGATGACTTGAGATTGGCAGAGTTCAGGCTGATACAGACATCCTTACCTAGGTGTGACACAAAACCTTTCATCCTTTAAATACAAACAGGTTCTTGAGAATGCAGAGTTGAGACAGACTACACTAACCCGTTTACCTCCTGCTCACATGCGCGGCTCCAAAATGGCCCAGTAACACCCTGTTTGAGGAGGAGGAGGAGGTTGTTCTGCTCCATATCCTTACCTTTCCTGTCCATTCTCCAGCCCGAAGTACTAGTTTCCTCAAAGGTGGCCGGGGCTCCTCATTTCCTTTCTTCTTCCATCTGTAAGAAGAAGCCTTGGTGGTTACCTTAGGACAGGCCTCCACTTTCTCAATGAGCCAGAACACTGACAAGTCCTGAAAGGACATTTATTTATTGTTCCCTACACAGAGTAGGTTCTTCATTAAAGCATGCTAAATTTTTTTCCTGTTTTTTCTCTCTGTTGCTCTTTTATAACTGAATTTATTGGGATGACATGGCTGATATAATTTTATGTTTCAAATGTACAATTCTAAAATACACCATCTGCACATTATAATGTATGTTCTCCACCCAAAGTCAAGTCTCCTTTTGTCATCGTTTACTCCCCCATCCTTTTCTATCTATCCCCCACCCCTTTCTCCCTTGTAACAACCAACCATTGCTCTGTCTATGAGGTTTTTCTTTTGATATTTTTGCTCAATCCCTTCACCTTTTTTACCCTGCTCCCTAACCCCCTACACTCTGGCAGCTGTTTTCCTTCTGTTTTGTTTATTTGTTTGTTTTATTTCTATTTTTATTTATTCATTTATTTGTTCATTTGGTCCTGTATATGAGTGAAATCATAGGGTATTTGTCTTTCTCTGACTGATTGATTTCACTTAGCATAATATTGTCCAGGTCAATCCATGTTGTCACAAAAGGTAAGATTTGCTTTTTTTTTTATGGCCAAGCAGTATCCCATTGTGTAAATGTACCACAGTTTTTTATCTACTCAACTATTGATGGGCACTTGGGCTGCTTCCAAATCTTGGCCATTTCAAATAATTCAGCAATGAACATAAAGGCATATATATTCTTTTGAATCGGTGTTTTGGGTTTCTTTGGGTATATTTCTAGAAGTAGAATTGCTGGTCATAAGGCAGTTCCATTTTTAATTTTTTGATGAAACTCCATACTGTTTTTCACAGTGGCTGCACCAATCTGCATTTCCACCAACAGCACACAAAGGTTCTCTTTCCTCCACATCCTCACCAATTCTTGTTTTTTGATTTATTCGTGATAGCCATCCTGACAGGTGTGAGATGATAGCTCACTGTGGTTTTAATGAGCATTTCTCTGATGATTAGAGATGCTGAGCATGTTTTCATATGCCTAGTGGACATCTGTATGCCCTCTTTGGAGAAGTGTTCTTTTCACCAAAGGATATATTCAGGCCTTTTGCCCATTTTTTATTTGATTGTTTGATTGTTTGGTGTTAAGTTGTACAAGTTCTATGTAAATTTTGGATATTAACCCCTTATTAGATGTATCATTGGAGATTATGTTCTCCCATTCAATGGGTTGTCTTTTCATTTTGTTGATGGTTTCCTTTGTTGTGCAAAAATTTTTAGTTTGATGTAGTCCCATTTGTTTATATTTTCTTTGGTTTCTCTTTTCTGAGGTGATATATCAGAAAAAAAAATGTTACTATGAGAAATGTCAAAGGATTTACTGCCTATGTTTTCTTCTAGGAGTTTTGTGATTTTGAGTCTAACATTTAAGTCTATAATCCATTTTGAGTCCATTCTTGTCTATGGTGTAAGAAGATGGCCTAGCTTCAATTTTTTTTTTTTCACATATCTGTCCAATATTTTCAGCACCATTAATTGAATAGGCTCTCTTTACCCCATTGTATGTTCTTTCCTCCTTTGTCAAATATTAATTGATTATAAAGGTATATTTATTTCTGAGCTCTCTATTCTGTTTCATTGATCTAGAGTTCTGTTTTTATGGTAGTACCATGCTGTTTTGATTGCTTTGGCCTTGTAGTGTAGTTTGATATCAGCTAGTGTGATTCCTCCAACTTTGTTTTTCTTTCTCAAGACTGCTGTGGCTACTCAGGGTCTTTTGTAGTTCCAAATAAATTTTTGGAATATTTGTTCTACTTCAGTGAAAAATCTCATTGGTATTTTGGTAAGAATTTCTCTGAGTCTATAGATTGCTTTGGTTAGTATGAACATTTTA
This sequence comes from Carollia perspicillata, assembly GCA_004027735.1. NCBI lineage: Eukaryota > Metazoa > Chordata > Mammalia > Chiroptera > Phyllostomidae > Carollia > Carollia perspicillata. The sequence continues at coordinate 2,269 of PVKM010034923.1, forward strand.
ATGACATTAATTTTTCCTATCCATAAAAGTGGTAAACACTTGTATTTTTTTTGTTCAGTGTCTTATAATTTTCCAAGTATAGGTGGTTTACATTCTTGGTTCAATTTATTTCTAGGTATTTTATTTTATTTTATTTTATTTTTATTTTTATTTTGATGCAATGGTTTCCTTAGTTTACCTTTCTGATAGTTCATTATTTGTGTATAAAATACAAGTGATTTCTGGATGTTTGTTTTGTATCCTGCTACTTTATTGAAATGACTTGCCTACTGTTGAACAGATAGTTATTAGTAAACCCACCAGGGACTTTCTATCCATAAGCACCTGTGAATAATGAATGATTACTTATTAGACAATACAATAAATTCTGTACTACATAGTAAAGTAATAGACCACTCTCCACATCTAGTCCTAGCATTACAATTCTTCATTAAACTGTGTTTTTCAATAGAAAAGACCTTAATAAAGACAAGACTGGGTTATAGGCCTCAGGGATGGGCCTGTGAAGTGCCAAAGTCAGACATATTTCAGAAACCTCTAAATAACACTGAAAGCAAAAAGGCAACCTTGACCAACCAAGGACCCCAAATAAGAGGCAGTTATATCACATTGTCACAGTTTCAATAAGACACAAAATTGCCCTACAATGTGAAGGCCTTACTTAAAATGCCCAACATATTTGTTGTGGTTCATGAAAACAAACGTAATGAAATGCTCATAAATTATGTTGTATCCAAAATCCCAATAAAATCTGAAGTTTCCTTCACCTTCCTGAAAATGTGCATTTAGCAGAGAACATTGTAAGCATGGAAAATACACACATATTATGAGAAACAAATGTGAGTTAAGTTTCAGCTACAACTTCTCTGATGCTCTCAGTCACCCCCATGGCTGAACCGGCCAAAAAAGAAATCACACAGTAAGAGATTTTTCAGCTTTAAGATGTCCCACATGCTAATTAAGGTCTCTGTTAGAAGCCTGGACCTTCAATGACTAAGTGCTTATTAAACCCTTTGGTTTCTACCTCTGACCGTGACAGGATTATATAAAAATCTTATTTCAATGTTAGGAAAAAATTATTTTATCTCAGGACTTTGATGTTATGTGTGCACTGTGGGTATGAAACTCTAACCTAATAGATAATTGACAGGTTGCCCTCCCCCTGTCCCCAAAAGTAGATTAGATTAAAACTAAGTTTTTTTTTATTAATGAAAATTTTCTATCTTGGCTTTAAGCAGATTTAGCTCATTTTATTGTAGCCATGTAGATATTATTTTTCACATAATTTAGTAAATATAAAAACTATTTCAATCTGAGCTGGATGATTAAGAGTTTTTTTTTTTTAAGTATGACTCTAAAGAATACAAACATTAGATGATCAGATTTAATGAAAACACAAAAAGTTGTTAAATCTAGAAAATATTAGAAACATTAGCAAATATGCAATAACTTCATTTTTAAGTTTTAAAGGTGTGGGCATGCATCTCTTTAATAAACTTCTGAAAGCCATCGACATGAGAATCACCTGTGCCTCTTTTTTCAAGTATAGATACCTGGACTTTACACTCCATGTCTTCTGTCTCCAACCTGGTCGCCTGCATTTTAATAAGTTCTCCTCCAATTAAAAAACACTGTTTGATGGCAGCTATTACTAAAGGATGCAGAGCTTTATTTCCATGTATACCCGTGTACTTTCAGTAACCAGTACATGATTCTGCCCTTGGAAGAAAAAAAAATTTACCCAATCACTTTACAAGTTCAAAGTGAATAAATATTTAAGAAGACATTTTGATATTGGCCCATAATATCTAATGCATCACCTTATTCATTTTCTTATTTAGCAATATAAACTGGTGAAAGCAGAGGGGCAAAGGAGGGGACTAGCTTTGTTTACATTTCTTCCTACACCAAACTTACAGTGCTCCTAGAGGAAGAGGTGACCACTGTACAAGACCATGTCCTATAACCCACGCCAAAGAAAAGGTGGATGAAGTACGCATCCTAAGTAGTCTGGAGTAATGCGAAGCCAGTTACTCTAACCCTAAAATGACAAAGGTGTATATGGGGAATGGAGAAGTCAGTGTGGGAGTAGGGAGAGAGGGGCAGTGGGCAGGACACCATCGCCCCTCCGGGCTCCTGCAGGACGCAGACTTCACTGCAGCAGTCAATGCCGTGTTCTACTGATGTGCTCCCGCTAAATGTTTGTTTGCAAGGCATCAAGTTTGAAATACGCTCCCAGAAAGGGAAAACTTTAAATGAAGCGCTGCGCTTCAAAAGGTCGAGTTTTCCTCACAGTATATTATTACACTCATGTTCCTGTTCTGAATAAATATTTCTGCTCTTACTTGTATAAGGGGGGAATCTATGCAAATGAAGATCTATAAAACAATTATAGTAAAGTTAAGGACTTCTATAATAGTATCATCAAAAGCTTTCTTTTTCCATTATTGAGAAGAGTGTTAAAATTATTTTGCAGTCACGTTAAGAGGTAATAAAATAACATTACATTACTGTTGTGATGTGATTTTTATAATCAGATAGTCAGTGGTAATGTATTATTAAATATGTGCCTCATCAACTTCAGCCCTCAAATAAGAAGTTATTATTTCTGTTCACTAAAGGCACATAAGTGTATCAGGCAAAGTTAGATTATCTATGTCATAAATATTAACCAGCAAAGTAAATATTGAAGCAAAATTCCTCTTCAAATACAATTTTAAATGGATAATTTACTCATTTAGAAAGAAACACACAACAAGGAGTTGTTGCTGATTTGAATAGATGACTCTTTAACACAAGCGTAAATTATTGTAATGTACCGCCCTTGGAAAACTTTCGTGATGGAAAAATCTTTGCATGGACAACGTTGCTTCTCACAGAGGCTCTTTCTTCTCTTTATGGTTTTTTTTTTTTTTTTTTTGGTAGGGATGGAGGGATGAGTTAAAAATGGAAAGACACAGAAAAGAGGACATTCTATCATTACGACATCGCCTGCCAAAGTTTCCTAAGAGTGAAAAAAATAGTCGTTTGAGAGGTCTGGCAAGTCAAACAGCAAAAATCCAGAACTCAAATCAGGGCGCCTCTGTGTGAACAGAGCTGTCTACTAGACTGCTCTTTCTTTGTGACTGAAAAATAAAAAATCATGTCCACTGAATTATCCACTGGTGTCTGAGTACAGTTTTGCTAAAAAGGTAAGACCTGATTTGCTACTTTAAAACATCCCACCATGGCATAGTCAAATGGACATTTAGAACCATTTTAATTCATTTCAATAATTCCAGAGTCAATCTCTCAGCTGTGGAAGAATGAAACATGAATGTATCCACAGAATTTTGCACCCCACTCATAGGCCAGTCAACGCATGACAAATGGGCAGAGAAGTCATGTTCCTTTAGGCAAGTCATTCTGCTGCCATGAGACTAGATTTCCTTTGTTTATTATATGTGTGTTTATTTATTTGTATTGAAATACATTTGACATATAATGCTGTGTAAATTTAATGTGTAAAAAATGTTGATTTGATACACATTACCTTGTATTTTTATGTTTCCCACTACAGCATTAGGTAGCACCTCTACCATTTTACATAATTATAATTTCTTTTTCTGGTGGGAATAATTAAAATACAGTCTCTTAGCAAGTTTGATTATTATAATTAATATTTTGTCTGTATTTGTTATACTGAGCATTAGATCTCTAGAAGTTATTTATCTACTAGTTGCAAATCTGCACCCTTAAATAGTATATCTCTACTCTCCCAACCCCCAACCCATGGTATACACCATTTTACCATCTGTTTTTATGAGTTTGGCTCTTTTAGATTCCATATATAAATGATATCATGCAGTATGTATGTTTCCCTGTCTGACTTATCTCACTTATCGTAATGCCTTCAAGGTCCATCCATATTGTTGCAAATGGCAGAATTTCCTTGTTTCTCATGGCTGCATATTATTCCACTGTGTGTGTGTCACATTTTCTTTTCCATCCATCTGTCCATCCATCCACTGATGGACACCTAGATTGTTTCCATATCTTAGCTATTGTAAATGATATTACCATCAATTTGAGAGTGCATACATCTCTTTGATATCCTGTTTTCATTTCTTTTGGGTAAATACTCAGAAGTGGAATCACTGGATCATATACTACTACTATCTTTCATTTTCTGAGGAACCTCCGTATATGCTGAACCAATTTACATCCCTACCAACAGTGTACAAGGGTCCCCTTTTCTCAGCATACTCAGCACTTCCCATCTCCTGTCTTCTTGATGATAGTCATTTTAACAGGTGTGAGGCATTATTTCATTGTAATTTTGATTAGCATTTCCCTGATGAATGGTGGTGTTCAGCACCTTTTCTTGTACCTGCTGGACATTTGGCTGTCTTTGGAAAAACGTCAATTCAAACTCTCTGTGCATTTTTATTTGGGTTATTATGTACCGTTGTTGTTGTTATTGAGTTGCATAAGTTCTTTATATATTTTGGGAATTAATTCCTCATCTGATACATGGCTCACAATTTTTTTCTCCCATTCTATTGTTTGCTTTTCATTGTGGATTGTTTCTTTTGCTGTGCAGAAGCTTTTAAGTTTGATGTGGTACCACCTGTTGATTTTTGTTTTTGTTGTTGTGGGTTTGGTGTCATATCCAAAAAATCATTGCCAAGTAAAATTGTAATTATTTTAAAGGGATATGACATATATGTATGTCATATATACAAAACCCTGAAGACCCAATCAAAACACTACTGAAACTAATAAATGAATTAAGTACAGTTGTAGGATACAAAATAAAAATATAGAGATAAGCTGCATTTCTATAAACTAATAATAAAGCACCTGATATACAGGTGAAATATTATAGAATTGTACACATGAAACACAGAAATTCTATAAATGGCAGAATTTAAAAATAATAAAACATCTGAAAAGATAAAGATAACTATTCCATTCACAACAGCATCAAGACAATAAAATGATGAATAAATTTAGCCAAAAAAGTGAAATATCTCTATAACAAAAACCACAAGACTGTTGAAAGAAAGCAAAGACACAAGCAAATGTAAAGATATTCTGTGTTCATGGATATGAAGAATTAACATTGCTAAAATGTCCAAATTACCCAAATTCATCTATTCATGCAATTCCTATTGTTCTTATTGAGTCCAACGACATTCTTCACAGAAATAGAAAAAACAATGCAAGAATTGCATGAAATCACAACAAACCCTGAAAAGTAATCCTGGGAAAGAAGAAAAAAGCCTGAAACATCATACTTTCTTATTTCAAACTATACTATACAAAGTTATGCTAATTATAAAAGTATGGTAGTGACAAATGGAAAAGAATAGAAAGACTAGGATTAAACCCCTGCATATACAGTCAAATGGTATTCAACGAATGAGCCAAGAATACCCAACAGGGAAAGAAAAATTTCTTCAACAAATAATGATGAGAAAGCTGAAGAACATATGCAGAAAAATCAAATTGGACCACATCATATACCACTCATAAAAAGTTCACTAAAAATGGATCAAAGATTTAAACATAAGACCTGATACCATAAAAATCCTCGACTAAAATGTTGGGAAAAAGTTCCACTGAACTATATTTTAATATCTATATCTAAAGATAAATACTTTTAATTTAAAATAAATAAATAAGCCACATGTCATTTAATGCAGAGCAGTGCTATAAAAAGTGAGTGGCTTTATTTTTAAGATGCAGAGATGCTAAATGCAGAGATTTTTAAGATGCAGAGATATTTAAAGCTCAGTAATTTTATTCCCAATTAATCATTTCAGGATCTATACTGTGCTATGAAGAAAAAGTGGTTTAACAGAGAAATATTTACCAGGTGAACAGTATAAAGGATTATTCTATTAGGCAATCGTAGACATTTGGTGGACAATAAAAGAGATTCCTGTGTCTTCACTATTGCAATTGCTTTATGAAATTTAACACAGAGTAAATAGTTACCTTCTGAAGTTTACCTAGTTTTAAATACAATTGAAACCTATTTTAAAAAGTAGTGGAGAAAAATAATACATGGATCAGAGGTATGAAAAGACCCCATGAGACTGGAAGAAGCCTCTTACGCCCACCATTATGAAACTGCATACAGTCCCACAATCCCTTATCCACAACCCCCAACTCTGAAACCCTCTGAAAGACAAAAGTTTCTTTTTTTCAAATTGTACCTGACAGCAAAATGTGACCTTACTGACGGAAGGTCTTTATTTATCCCACTTAGTGTGAATGGAATATTCTTAAACTTCCCTGAAGAAATATTAATATGTTTAATTATGGGATGTTGCTCTAGACCTGGATGGCAAAGCTAAATAATATATTATGGAGGTATAATGCCACCTCTCTAAAACTGGAATAATTTTGGAAAGATATTAAGTTCTGAAATATTTCTGACCTCAGGAGTTCTGAGTAAGGAATGGTGAACCTGTTTCTCTATCCAGATATGTTGCTGACTCCTATCAACCAAATCATCACCCTGGTATGAGGCTAAGTGGATCAATGAAAAATAACATTTACAACATTTTCAGATTGGGGGAAGTGCTGAAGTTCCCTATAGATGGTCAGAGGATACCTCTCTGAAACTACATATAAAGTGAGATCTGAAATGAGAAGTCAACACAATAAACAGAGACATGAACATCCCAAGCAGAGACGACATGGCAAGTCTGGGTCCAATGGTAGGGACACTTGGACATGTTTAACCAGGAAGAATGCCGTGCAGCACAGTGAGCAGGGTGGAGGTGGGTAAAAGGTGAGTCCAAGGGAGTAGGCAAAGATGGAGTCCAGGGTAAAGAAGTTAGATTTTTATGCTAAGCATATAGAAAAAAAATAATGCAGTGAAGGGAAGGACATGACCAGATTCACAATTTTAATATGTTATGTGGGGGCATGAAAAGACATGGTATAAACTTAAATGCATATTACTAAGTGAAAGAAGCCAATTTGAAAAGGCTATGTACTACATGATTCCAACTATATGATATTTTGGAAAAGGAAAACCCATGGATACAATGAAAAGATCAGTGGTTGCCAGGGGTTAGCAGGGAGGCAAGGATAAATAAGTGGAGCACAGAGAATTTTCAGAGCAGTGGAAATGTACTATATGATATCATTGTGGTGCTATATGTCAGTACACATGTGTCTGAACCCATAGAATACAACACACTAAGAATGATGGCTCCCCAAGTTAAGCTATGGACCTTGGGTGACAATCATGTGTTAGTGTAGGTTCATCAATTATAACAAATGTACTACTCTGGTGAGGGATGCTGACACTCTGGGGGAGACTGTGCATGTACAGGGGTGGGATATTTATGGAAAATCTCAGTGTTACTGTGAAGCCAAATCTCATTTAAAAAATAAAGTCTTTTCAAAAAGTAACTTTGGCTGATTTTTAACGAATGGGCTATAACAGAGTCAAAGTCAGAAAGAAGCAGTATGGAGGCATTTTTAAAAGACAGGAGAAAGGGGTGATGGGAGTGCACTGGGGCATTAAGTAAGAATGCAAGTTAATGTTTGAAAGGGTTAATCTTCAAAACTTGACGGGTCATACGGCAAGGTGCAGGCAGTGAGGACAGATGAGTGTGAGAATGCTTAGAACAGAATCATGATTCTACTTTGGCTATTGCAAGTTTTCTTTTATCAAAATAGAGATGTTAGTTGGCACTTTCATACACAAATCTGGAATCCAAGCAGACATCAGAAAGGAAAAATAAATTTGGAATTTGTAAGTTCATGGATGGTAGTGCAAGCCATGATAATGTAGGGAAGTCATGAGATAACTCAGGGGAAAAGAGTATAGAGCAATGGGTTGCCCAGAACCAAGGCCCAGTAGACTACAAAACTTAGAAGTCAAACAAAGATTAATACAATGGGGAAGCCAATAAGAAGGCAAATAGTGTTGTTGTGGAAACAAAGAGAAAAAAGTAATGCAAAAAGGCAAATGCTATCTAGTGCCCCTGAATTATCCAATAAGATGAGGACAATCAAGTATCTAAGCATTTTAACAACCCTTATTATCATTTCAGGTTTGCTGGCAAATCCATGAAAAAGAAGAAATACAATTAATTCCACCGCAATTATCAGCTAGCATGAGTTCCCTAGTTAAGCAGTACACAGTTCAATACAAAATCCTAGGATACTTGTCCCTTCTGTCCCCACTATTACCTGCTCCCACTATTCTCCACATAATGAACCCCGTACTCCTCCTCCCAACTCCAGCTTGAGCAGCCTCTGAGAAGCCCATCTTACACAGCCAAAGGCCAGTAAGTCCTCCCTTGTTATAGGAGAACGTACTTCCCCTTCCTGTCATCATGTTTCATTTATGTGTTCAATCAGCTGTCTTTTCCTTCTAGGGTTTACTTCAGTGTCAGGAGAGGGGAGGGCTGTATGCCTGTCCCATACCAGAAACATGATAGGTGCTCAACAAATGTCTATAGAAACATTTTCAACCTACTAAAATACGTGGAAAATTTGCTGTGGCTGACAGAGTGGAATTTGTTATAAAATCAGACAAAAATAGTTTCAGCATTCCTGAATGGCTTTATGCTGAGACAACATTATATTTGGATTTAATATTTGGATAAATATACATGATACAATTCAAAAGTTGCAAACTAAAGTCTCTATTTATCTAACTTATCTTGTTACAGGGCTAACATTTTCCCTAATATTAGCTCATTTTTTTTTAATTCTGCAACTTGTACAAATATCCCTTAAGAGCAGTCACTATCAACCATGCTCACCTTAGCTGAAATTAGTCAGAATAATCAGCTTCCAGTAGTCGTGAGATAACAAGGAAGCCTCTCCGTCCTGAAGTCAAGGATCTAGAGGCCTGGGATTAAAATAAAAGATAGAAGAAGCAATGGACATTTTTCTTCCCTACACCATGGGAGTCAAGCAATGTTTCAGAAGAAAAACTTGCTAAAGAGCTGTAATCTCTAAAATTGACAACTTCTCTTGGGACAAACGGAGGGCTAGGAAGTAGCACAGCAGGATTCAAAGCAAGGACTATGGCCTAAAAGTGCAAGTTCTTTCCACAGCTCCATGTTTCCAACTCCTAAAAATATACTCAGATAATTACCCACTGAGAAGTATTTCTCTTTGGTTTACACCCAAGCTCAGTGACCTGATATCTGTAAATTAAAAGTCCATATGATCCCTGGCTGGTGTAGCTCAGTGGACTAAGTGCCAGCTTGTGAATCAAAGGGTCACCAGTGCGATTTCTAGTCAGGGTACATGCCTGGGTTGCAGGCCAGGTCCCCAGTAGGGAACACATGAGAGGCAAGCACACATTGATGTTTCTCTCCCTGTCTCCTTCCCTTTCCTTCTCTCTAAAAAAAATAAATAAAATATATTTTTTAAAAATCCCATATGAAACATAACCAAATGACAATTTATTGGTATTTTACATATTCAGATCAAGGATCTCGGTCTGCAATGCCAAAGGCCCTATATCATTTCAGGTCGAGTCAGAAATTCACATAAATTCAAAGTCTATCATGTGCCATACCCTGGGTTTTTACTGCATTTAAGAACCAAGTATCCACCACAGTGGCCCAGAGAAAGTATGTTATTTCCCCACAATTTTTAGGTTAGAAAACTGAAGTTCAAAGAGAAGAAATAATTTAGATAAGATTGGACAGCTGAGAGATAACTAACAGATTTGCTTCCTTGTAAGCAAAACAATGAATGCAGTTATTCCGAGTCACAGGCCTTCTGATGCCAGATCAGAATTCAACCATTTTTAAAAGGTGCTTGACTTCAGTTTATATTTTTCCATGACAATCTAGGTAAATTGCTGCCGAAGTTAGAACCTAATCCCCAAGTCCACTCTCAGCCAGCACTCAGAAGTTCCAGGATCAGTATTTCTTTGAACATCAAAATCGCCCAGAGCCAGTGGTGAGACACAGTCTTCCTTCTCCCAATCAAGCTCATGAGCATTAAGCTGTGCCAACAGGGCAAAAATGTACCCTGGATCAAAAGCAAAACATTCCGTCTAGACCCAGAGGCTTTTGGCTGACATGATGCCAAATAGCTACTGTGATTTTCTCTTTACCTACAGGCCTGCACTCCATGGAATTGTGTATCTCTTGTGACCTCAAATAAATGAGTGCTGTGTGTTTAGACATTCACTTTAGGTTCCGACAAGCCCTGCAGAATATAATACATGCTCCTAGCCCTCTGTGAAATGGATGACATACGAATGAAAAAAGTATGGCATTACCTTTCCCTCATAAGTCACTCATCCAATAAGCTGTATTGCTACTTCTAAGCTCCATTTTGGTCTGTATATCTTTCTAGGTGAATATGAGCTGTCCTCAAAGACGAAAGTCTCCCAGAGTCAGCAGGGAACAGGGTTCTAGACAAATGACCCCTTCGCTGGCTTCAAGCCAATGACAGAACAATTGGTATATTACTGATCAATTTAACTTAAACTTATGCAACCTTTAAAACTCAAAAAGGCAAATAAGTTCCTTGCTGTCTTCCCTTTTAATTCCTTTCAACTTTTCTAATTTTATGAGGCCTCTATTAAACTTATAGCTCTTCATTTCGTCCTCTAACATAGGTATTTCTTTCATGAATACATCTTGTCATTTCTCATGGGACTCATATCTCATACCTAGTAAGAACACTGTGAAATAGGCACTACAATAGAAAGAAATTTAGCACCAACTGGCTTTCCCCAGGTTTTCTCAACTTGGAGGTAATGGAGCCAGGACCTGAATGGAATCCTCCACTAGCAAATCTTCTGCTCTTCCTAACAAGGCACTGCAGCCCAAAGACTTTCAGACCCAGCAGGTTCTCACATCAGGAGATAAGAAAAGAGTGACTAAATTCAGGAGGCTTCACTTGTCTCCTCCCTGACTGTATGAGTTTGGGCGTATCACTGAGGATCTCCATACCCCAGTCCCTATAACTGAAAGGGAGCAAGGCCAGGACCTACCCCACGCTCACTGCAGAAGCCTCCGAATGGCCTTCCTGCTTCCATTCTTGTCACCCACAATTCATTCCCACAGATGGCCAATGTTTTAAAAATATAAATGCCCTTTGCTTTCCTATTCATACTGCCAAAGCTTTGACTTTCTACAGTAAATTGAAGAATGAAAAATGTTTTAGTAAAATTGACAAGACCCTATGTGACCTAGTCCACGTTTCCTCTTTGATTTTATGTCATGCCACCCTATTTGAGCACTGTACTACAGCCACACTAGGCTTTCTCACATCCCTCACATGATCCAAGCTGGGTTTTGCTTCATCACTTCTACTCTTGCAGCCCTTTCTGCCTGGAATATTCTCCCAGATCTCTTGTACCTAAAGGAACTCTATATGTGCCCTCCACCACCACCTTCATCCATCACCCCACTTCTTTTTGTTTTTGTTTATTTTTATTTTCCCTCTGCCCACTTTTCACTGCTTAACTACAACACACACTCCACGCAACAGACACTGTGTCTGTTTAATTCACCGCTCCATCTGTATTCTCCACTGTGTCCCCAAGTGCCTAAACCAGTGTTTGGCACAGGGTAGCCGCTCAAAAAAATGTTGTTCAATGACAAACAAATATGTCCCCTGTAAAAAATTCATACAAATAAAAATATCATCATTATAAATTCAGATCTCAAATTTGTCACCATTTGTTTTGAATGGTGGAGCCAAAGCTTACTGTCCAACTGTCTAAAAAACGAGTATTATCAAGATGCTTTTAAAGGAGAAGAAACTATTTTGAAGAAAACTCTTTTTAAGCAGCAGCTGAGGTCAAACACACTGTCTATAAAAAACCAGTGACTCTTGACTCTAAAGACAGACCTGTAAAACCTCTGCCTGGTCACAGTGCTCCGTTAATAGATTAAAAATGTATTTTTACTTTAATGTAATGAAACAGTATTCGATTTTTCTTCCCATTTCTCCAAATCAGACTTGATTGATTTAGAGCACCTGCAGGTGTACAGAGATTCCTACCACAATCTCCTCATCCTGCCCAGCTCCTCCTTTGCTTTCTCTTCCCCAAACTCTTCAGGATTCTGAGCAATGTAATCTCTTGTGTTAGGCAAGAGACAAAGAGAAGAGTTAGGCCTAGAAATGAAAGGCCTCCTTTCCTTCTGGAGATGAAGCAGGAACCATTCATAGTAATGAACTGAGCTATACACGTTGACTCCGCCTCAAGGAGAACTGTGCCTTCTTTAAACTCCACACAGACTCCCAGTCAGGGCTGGCCAACTAGTTTTCAGTGATTCTTGTGTTCACTGACACTTAGTTTTATAATCACAACGAGTTGTAAGTACCTTTGAAAAAGGGCTCAATGGTATATTTCACTCATATCCCCCAATGCCTAGGACTTAGGAGGTGTCCAATAAATACCAATAATTAATGACTGCAATTAATATACATTAAGCATATCTGATTTTATTTACCTTCTTTGATATTTCCCACATTTCTGATAACTGCCTTATTAGACCCACAAAGAAAAGACCAAGTACTAGCACATACATTAGTAAAATGCAGAAAAGTATATTTAAAAAATAAATACAAACTGCTTTAAGCACAGCTTGTAAATCTGAACATTAATTAATGTAAATGTGAGGACATACATTTTAATGTTTTATTTTCAAGTTCATTAACAAGTGTTCATCTCACTTTATTTTTCAGAAGAGACATTTTCTTTATACCTGTTAATTAATTATTTTAATATTTATATTCACTTCATACTTTTCCATAAGAAGTTTCTGGACTTTACACCCACTACACAGCTCAGAGAGTAACTGTGTCAGAAAGGAAGAGGTCAGAATAAACCAATGGAAAGTAAAGAATCATTCATTGATGATACCTAGGAAATACATTTTATATTACTCTTTAAAAATTAATTTTATAGGATCCTCATTAATAAAATCATAGAAGTTGAAGGGATGATGACAAAAGACGAGGGCACTTCAAACACTCTTCTACTTGTTAGTGTTAGTTACTAAGAAATGCGATTTGTACCTTTTCATCTCCACCTACCCATTTCCCTGAGGAATTGCTCCATGTGAGAAATTCTCATTTTAAAAACATTTCCTCCTTCACCTAACTTTATCA
>PVKM010034924.1:0-15390 GCA_004027735.1 Carollia perspicillata
GGGCCACGCCACCACACTGACACAACCGTCCCGCCACGACCCAGGGAATCAGCCAGCGCTCTGCACGCACAGTAGGGCTCGCGTCCCGAGAAACGCGCACAGCTGCTCTCTCTCACTGACTGGGAATGGCACTGGTGGGGAAAAGGCCACGTGGACCACCGCCCCCGAGCCCACACCCGGCCACGCCCGAGTTGCAGGTGCTGCAGAACCGGCGCCGCCCCACAGGCCGCCGCCCAACCCGGCAGGACAAGTACTGCAGTGCGTGACTTTAGGCTGATGCGAGGGCATGTTTCTAAGGGAAGCTCACTGATGTGTAGTTACATTAATACAACGAGAAAGACCATGTAGTCCACACTCTGAAAGGCAACGGGAAGTCTAAGTTCCATTATCGTGTGCGATATTTCCTTTTTACCTGAAGTCTGGTATGTGGAACCTGGTCGGATTTTACCTTAGGTAATTAATTCCTGAAAAGGTTCAATACAAAGTATCGGATACAGCACGTAATTTATGGGTACTTAGGTGTGATAAATTTTTAATGATAAATACACATCAACTAGAAAAGTTTTAGGAATTTGACTTCATAATGAAGAACACATAGAAATGAAAGAGGAGTGCGCTGGCTGGGGTGGCTCAGTGGACTGACCACCAGCCTGCAATCCAAAGGGTCGCAGGTTCGATTCCCAGTCAGGGCACATGCTTGGGTTTCAGGCCAGGTCCCCAGTAGGGGACATGCAAGAGACAACTACACACTGATGTTAAAAAGAAGGGAAAAAAATGAAAAGGGAGAAAAATCAGAACTGCCCAGCCCTGAGAAGAGCCGTGGCTGCCACAATGCGGTCTTCCTGGACTCCCTCCCAGGAGGGATGCGGCCCACGTGTGTGGAGCCCAGGAGCTCCAGGGGGCCGCGCTGCCCAGCTCCAGTCCCCTGGGCACAGGCAGCCCGGATGTGTCTTGCTCAGTGCACAGCAAGCCCCAAGACGAGGGCCCCGCGGGGCGGGGCCAGGCTTCCCGGGCAGGGCGGCGGGGCAGTGTGGGGGTTCTGCTGAGGACGGTAGCAACTCCCTGCCCTGGGAGCCCTGACACGTCCGGTGAGGACCGCGGCCGTCAGAAGGCCCACAATGCCGACAGCCCTCAGCTGCTGCTCGCCCACACTGGTGCACCTGGAAGGGCGGCAGTGCTTCCCGCCTCACATAGCAGGGAAACCAAAGCAAGCTCGCCTGGCGGGCGGCTCGGCCGCGCACGGGAGGAACCGATCGATGCTTCTCTCCTGCAGCAGCACTCCTCTCCCGCTCCCCCTCTGCACTCAATAAACACACCCACGGGTGAGGACTGAGCGCAAGACTCAGACGCACAGAAGCAGAGCCCTCGTGAGACAGGCAGGGGCAGGCACGCTCCGCCAGAACAGAGGCCCCCGCTCGGCGCCCCCCTGGCACACAGCCAGCTGAGGCAGGGGCGCGATGGGGTGTGGCTCGGGTCTGCTGCTGCCTCGGTTGCTGTTGTCTTGATTCTTAGTTTAAAAAGTCCTTTTGACCCTGAAAACCACTAATCAACCCCCAAGACAGTGGCAGGGGTTGCACTGGGCCCTCTCTGCCCAGACAAGTGTGGCAGGCAGGGTCTGAGCCCCGCCCGCCCCCGCCCCTCCTGTGGAGGCGCTGCGCACGCATGTGTGTCCAGGGGCATGCGTGGGCTGGAGCGATCAGAGCTACAGATCATAGCCGCCAGGACCTCACGAAGTGGATGAACGCAGACACTGTTCTAGCAGCGTCGATGCCCGCCTTAGAGACTGACCTCCGTCCCCACGGTGACAGGGACCGATGACCCTCTCCACCCAGAATTCCGCTCTGTGACCAGCCAACAGCCTCTCCTGGAAACTGGCTCGAGAGGACCGTGCAGGGCTGAAATGAGAGTGGCTGGCGGTCCAGGGAGCCAGGCCCCGTCACGGCAGCCCTGCCAGGTCAGCGAAGGCAGACTCCACCTTGCCGTCTGCGACTCCAAGTTGGCCCTGCTGCACAGAAAAAGGCTAACAGGCTTCTGGTCCAGAGGGAGGCGCAGGCAGACACGCGTCACCTCCTTGCACAACCATAAGAAGGATCACAACCAACCTCAAAAGGAAAAACACGCAGAGCTGCCAGATAATCAAGCTTTGTGGAAGTCCGACAATCAAGGATAAGTTTAAAAAAAGCCACATTCATCCAGATGAATGTAGCTTCCAGATGATCGAACCTATGAACTATAAAATGACAACAAACCCACAATTATCAACAACCGAACCTAAAACAAACCAACAATCAAACAAACAAACCCACAAAGCAAACAACTAGAACAGGAACAGAATCACAGACACGGAGAGCACATGGAGGGTTAGCAGTGGGGAGGGGGAGGAGGAGAAGGTACAGGGAAGAAGCAGCGTCAGTGGCAGGTAGGAAGTCGACAGGCGGAGGTTAAGGACAGGGTAGGAAGTGGGGAAGCCAGAGAAGTTACCCGTACGACCCGTGGACCTGAACTGAGGGGAGGTGGGCAGAGCGGGGAAACCTGGGACGACCGTAGCAGCGTGACCAATGAAACAGACCGTGAACGAATGCCGACAGCCGGTCCTGGTTCGTCCCACCCACTCCCACGCGACCTCCCCGTGGCATAGGAGAGCCATAGCACCTTCCCCGCCGCGTCGTGGCGCTGAAGCGGCCGACACACGCCGAGCTCTCAGATCGCCGTCTGGACACAGAGCCCCCCACTGCACGTGGCAGACCGTCCTCTCTGTACAGGGACCCTGGGCGCAGCTGGGCGCTTTGCTGCTCACAGAGGCTGTCCCCTGTGGCCGTGGGCAGGCCTCGGCTCAGGGAGCAGGTGGCATAAATGACTTCCCACAGGACAGAGATGCTGTTCAAAAAAACCGTCTTCAAACAACTCTGTTCTAAACTCAGAAGGTCTCTGTAACGACTGATTTCAAACCCAAATTACTCCTTTACAAAAAAAGCGAACTCTCACCCTAGTTCTCAAAACCCGCAATCCCTATAAAGTGATAATGAGTCATTTTGAGGGATAAGAAAGGAATTCATTACAAAATTTCCAGTTAATGCTTAAGCAAAATAAAATAGGGCCAGGGGGAAATCTATAGCATTATTAAATTCAGAGATTTCCAGGTCCAGAAAATAAGCTTGTCAAATGAAACTTACTAAATTCTCAATAGGTGCTGTAAAATGATGGAATTGTCTGATACAGTGCACAGCACCTGTTACCTACATAAT
Organism: Carollia perspicillata; assembly: GCA_004027735.1. NCBI lineage: Eukaryota > Metazoa > Chordata > Mammalia > Chiroptera > Phyllostomidae > Carollia > Carollia perspicillata. Next base: position 3,246 of record PVKM010034924.1, read on the forward strand.
GGAGAGCTTTAGTAACAAAGGTCCCCGAGTTTAATTAAACACTCAGAGCAAAACACATACGCCACCATAATGCGCGTATCCAGGGAAGTTTACATAAGAATCATAGCTCTTAGGTGGGCCGATAGCTTATTTCTAACTTAGAAAAGCTAGGAAATCGTCAATCTTTAAGAAAGGATTCTCAGGGGCTAAACATGTGACCTCCCGCATCTGGTTAGGGAACCCGGAGACGGGCGACGAGGGGGAACCGGGGAACTGCAAACGCGTCTCCCACCGGGGGCACCGACCACAGGCTCAGTGGTGTGTCAGGACTGTCCGCGCAGCCCGAGCAGCGCCTGCTGGCCCCGTGGCCTCCGGTGCTGCGAGTGGAACGGGCCGTGAGGCCAGCGGAAGGGGCTGCGTGGAGCCCGCCGCACCCCTCAGGCGAGCGAGCGGCTCTCAATTAGCCCGTCGGGTTAAGTGCGAGCGGTAATGGGCCATTCCTAAAGTCCGGCTTGGCATCTTCCTCCAAACACGGCCAAGAAGAAAGTGCCATTAGCAATATTAATACAAGCTTAGTTGATCATTTTCATTCAATTAACTTCTTTCAATTAAATAGATAGCGTGACAACAGCGGTGATAAAAGACCTGAAGGGACAGCTGATGACTCGCACGGACCATTAGCGCGCGAGAGGTCGCCGGTCTCCCCTGGACGGTAAATCCGGCGCTCAATCTGGAAGACGCACTTCTTCTGCTCCCATCCCTTTAATGAGCGGTTTTAGCTGACTGGGCGTGTTTGCCACAGAAGTCTCACGGGAAGTCACGGCCCTTTCCCCTCCCTTCTTTCCGCCCCGACAGCTCGTCTCCCTCCGCGGAGGCCGTTTCCTGCCAACACTGCAGCCCCGGTAGCTCCAGCTGTACCTGCTGCACGGTCGCAGATGAGGCTCTCCTGAAACAATTCATATTCCAGTGCCATGAAACTGATGACCTTACTCCTCCTATGCTGATTTCTTGCAAGACTGAAGAAGTCAAGTCTGTGAGAGATCTTGCAGTGAAAAATAAAAACAAAAACGTGGAAACCTTTGTTTGGGCCTCACCGTGTCACTGGAAGCACTGCCGGCGGTTTCTGAGAGCCGCGCCAGCCATGCAAACACGGGGTTTTCGAAGAAGGCAGATGTCGGGGGCAGGGAAGGGCAAAGGGGGACAAACACGGGGACGGAAGAGGACCCGACTCCGGGCGCTGAACCCACACGCAACACACAGACCACGTGTCGCAGGAACACACCCTTGAAACCTCCGTCATCTTATTACAATGTCACTGCAGCAAGTTGAAATTTTTTTAAAAAGTAAAGAAGCCCCAACCCCCTGAACAACATCTGAAGTGGGAGGAAGAAAGACCGCGACGGCAGACGTCAAACGCCCCAACACCCTGACCAGCAGGTCTGAGAGGAAGAGCCCGCGGCCCCGGACCTTGAACAGCTGGACCCAGCGCTTCTGCTCCGCCTGCACGCACTGCTGCACCTCGGCGCTCGAGCGCGCCCCGACGCTCTGGAAGGCGGTGGCGTACTCTTCCCGCACCTCGGGCCTCGTCTCCGGGTAGGCCAGCTTGATGATGCCCAGGCAGGCGTCCCGCAGGCACCGAGACAGCGACACCAGCTCCTCCAGGGTGAAAGGCATCAGGGAGGGCGGCCTCTGGCCGGCGACTGGAAAACAGGACCCCCCATCTCAGTTTGGTCCCCAGGGGACGACAGAGGACGGAAGTTTCTCTCGTCCCCCCGAGCGCGAGGCCAGAGGGCTGGCGACAGAAGGGCCCCGCAGAAGCCTCACCTTCCATGGGGTCACCAAAGAACTCGTTATCGTGGATGGAGATCAGCGAGTGACTGAACAGGGAGCTGAACAGGTAGAAGAGTGGGATGATGCGGCCGGAGTCTTCGAGGGACATGGGCGAGCCCCTCGAGATCACCTGGAGCAGCGGCACCGCGGACCTGGGCACAGGGGACAGGAGGCAGGGCGTCACAGAGAAGGACCCGGGAGATGAGCGCCCCCACGAGCACAGCGCCTGCTCCGGGAGAAGGGGGGTCCGCCCACCAGCACTGGTCAGTGAACAGCGCACGGGAACCCGGAGCCAGCCCGCCACTCCGCCCCACGTCCTGAATTCCTCAGCGCGAGCCCCGGCCGAGGACACCCTCCGAGGACGGCAGTGTCTGTCACATCACTCTTGTGGACGCGCACTTGGCTCCCATGGTCGAAGCCCCCTCCCGTTTAACACGCCCCACAGAGGCCAAGGGCTCCGGCCCCGGGAAGCTAGCCCGCTGCTCAGCGCTCAGGGGCATCCCAACAGGGGCCTGCTGGCCCGGGCAGGCACTCAGGAGTCAGGCCTCCTCCCCCCGCCCTGGACCTTGCTTCTAGGGGCCCAGCTCTTGTCCGGCTCTGCGGCTGCCCCTGGGTGTGCCAGGCACCCCGGGCCGCCCGGAGCAGGGCAGTCGAAGGCAAGTGGTCCCGAGAGCGCCTCAGGGGCTCCTGACCCAGCAAGAGCCGGCGTGGGCCACACTCAATTCTCCCACCTCCACTGCAGCCCCTCTCTCCCGAGGTTAGAGGTGGAGCCTCGTGTTACTGAACTCAGAGCTGACCCTGGTAGTCCTCCCAGACTACCAGCCCTCTGCAGCACGTCCAGCCGGTCCTGTAGGCACCTCAAACATATCTCCACAAACCACAGGGATGCACATGTTAGACGAGGCGTGACCAGGCCTCAGGACGTGGGTGGCCCACAGGTCTGTGGGAGAACAGGGCAGGAGGCGAGGCCCAGCAGATGACCGGTTATTCCCAGGGGCTTGGTGGAGCTGGCCTAAGCCCCGGCACTTCTGGGTCTCCACAGTGCACATCTCAGGGGCAGCACCACTGTCAGCAGGGCAGAGGACGGGGACCCAGGTGAGCACTGTCCCCAGGAGAAGAAACGCTCTGGCCATCACCCTGTCCTAGACTCGCCACCCCCCACATGTGGCCACAGCACTGAGTCCTGTGCTCGATGGTCCAAAACAGGACCGCGGTGAGGATGCTGAAAAGGATACAGGACAACTGTCCCACTTTGTGGGCAAAGCCAGGGGGACAGGAAGAGGCTGTGAGTGCGCAGAACAGGGGCAGGGGGCTGCCTCAGTGCCCAGCAGTGGACCCTTCACCTGCAGGGTCCTGTCCCGAGCCCACTGGGCCACCCAGGGTCACATGCTGCTAACAGATGGAAGGCAGGGTCTTAACGGCCGAGGTGTTGGTGACATCAGTAAAAATAACGGTTTGTATCTTTTAATTGCCTTGCCACTAAAAGCAGAACTGCAAAAACAACTGATACTGGTGAACAAATAACACTTAAAGGAACACGGCACAGGTTGAGTTAACCAGGCGCAACGTAAAGGAAACTCCCCGAGCCCTGGCTGGCTGGCTCAGTGGGGTGGGGCGCCGTTCTGGGCACTGGACGGTCCCGGCTTCCATGTCCATGAGGGCACAGGCCTGGGTTGCGGGCCAGGTCCCCAGTGCGGGGTGTTCGAGGGGCAGCCAACTGATGTTTCTCTCCCTCCCTCTCCCTCTCTCCAAAATCAGTAAGGATATCCTTTGGTGAAGACGAACAAAAAATGCCTGAGTGTAAACCAGTGACAGGCCTGCTGCAGCTGTTACTGCAGTCGATACTCCTCGTACTCAGAACCCCCCCACCTTCCTCATCCTCACCCTCACCCAGGTCACCGTCCTCCCCAACACTGCCTCGCCACAAGTCACCCACGCAGCTGCCAGCACGCACGCCACTCTCAGACTGGCTCCCCAGAAAAAGACGGACAGCTCCTCTGCTCACCCGTCCCCTCTGACCCCGTCAGGGAGCCCAGAAATGAGTCGTTTTCGTCCTGGCGACAGAAGCTGGGACTGGAAAGGGCCAGCTGTGTGCGCATGTCCTCAGGCAGCCAGGACAGAAAGAAGCCTCTCTCGAGTCCCAGTGACCTCGCTCTCTGCCACCGACGCTGACACAAACAGTCCTCTAGGAATAGGCCAGCCTCGCAGACGTGCGAGCCAGCAGAAAGCCCCATGGACTGCAATGGGAAGACACTGGCGGGTCACGAGAGGGCTGGCTGGTAAGGAGCACCAGCGTGACTTTGGCCACCCCGCCCCGGGCCTTGGCTCGCCCTCTGCACAGGGCTGCAGGCTGCACCCTCAATCCGCCCCCCGCCCCATCAGAAAGAGCCTCTCTCCCGCCCGTAGAAGCTCCTACTGAACAGGCTCCTGCCTCAAACGAGTTTTAAGAGGACTTCCTACGTCCCCTACTCAGAGTCCTCCTCACTGCTGGCGCCGAGGTGGAAAGACACGGAGGACACACGGGGCAGCCAGCCCCGCTGAGGGAAGCCCAGCCAGGACCCCGCCAGCCCCGGGGCCAGAGGACCGTGCAGCCTGCCACTCCAGCGGAGGCCCTTTCCATGGACACCCGGCGGGAGGCACAGACTGGCTGGCCCCGTGTGCCTCCGCCTGCCCCTGCATCCCAGGCCCGGGCGGGACCAGAGCCTGCGCCCTCAGCCACCGCCTCCTGCCACCCTTCCGCCCAGCACAGCTCGGAGCTTCCAGCTGCGCGCGTCTCCGAGTCAGACTCAGCGGCACTCAGCGAAGTTAGGCCTTTCGTCCCAACGGTCAGTGAGGGCACACATCAGGGTTAATATGCTCTGAGCTCTTTGAGGGACTTTGTTTTAATAAATTAAACATGGAAAATGAAACTCAAATTCTCACACTGGCTTTTTAAAACCAGTGAGTTTTTAAAAGCAGAGTCTCTCCCGCGCGGTGACCCCACTTCCTCGGCACGAGGCGGTGCCACGAACACACAGGCAGCCAGGCTCCGCTGCTCGTTCCTGTCCTGCCCTAAACGGACTGCCCCGGGAAAGCCCAGGCTGGCACCGGAAGAGAACCACAGCCTGAGCTCCCCCTGCCCTGAAAGGAAGGGCAGCAAAGGAAGACCCCCGGGCCTCTCCCGGGTCCCTGCCCCAGGGGGTGCCGGGGGCTCCTCAGCGGCAGCACTGTCACCAGAACCCCCGTTCCTCCCTCCATGAAAGCAGTGGGCTGGCCAAAAGGCCCGTTTAGTTTCCCGAAAGATAAAGGACGGACTTCGTTTTCACCGACTTCACCGAACTGGAAATTCTGAGCACGCCAGCCGTCTCCCACCGCTGGCTTCCAGTGGGCAGAGGCCAGCAGCGCTGCCCAACACCGGCCAGTGCACGAGACAGCCCGCAGCAGAGGGCTGTCGGACGGGGCCCGCACTGCACCGAGGCTCCGCAGCCCTTTGGGCACGCCCGCTCAGCCACGGCACCTTCTCCCACCGCTGCATCCACCTTCTCCTGCCTTTCTGCCTTCCTCGAAACAAAACACTGCGTGTTTTCTTCCAGCTTCAACATTCAAGCGGCTGCACAAACCTTCCGGAGTTCGGTAAGGTTTCAGCGAAGCGCGCCGGCGGGACAGCCACCACAGCACGGTCTCACCGGGCTGCTCCGGAGGACGTGGAGGACAGCCAAGACGGCTAAGTGCCACCAGAGCCGCAGGTGGAGAAGTGGTGCGGACCTTCCGTCAGCCCAGGACACCAGAGCCATACACGCTGTGCAAGCAGCTGAGTGCGGCCTGCGCAGCTGACCTGGACACAGCGCTCCCCACGGGGCGGGCCGTCACCGAGGCTCAGGCACAGACGGGGCGCCTCCTCTCTCTGCACCCCGCGCCGGGAGCGCGAGGGCCTGGACTTCCTGCTCCGCCTGACCCGCTGCATGCCCACTCTCACTGCCGACCCCACCCTCACCCACCAAAACTGCCTTTTTCCAGCTGCTTGTCTCCCCAAAAGAAAAAAAAGCCAAAAACCAAAAGAAACTCTTCTTTCCGAAATCTTGCCCTATGACTGAGCTGAGCCTCCTGGTCCCAGCTGGGCAGGCCCCACCGCGGCACGGTGGTCTCTGGAGTGTGACTGCACGCACAGCCGTGTTCTCAGGCTTAGTCCGCAGTCAGCGGAGTCGCACGCGGCCCCTTCCTGTGTGGCAGTGCACGGGGTCAGCTCCGACTCTGTCAGGGGGGCGGGCAACGTGGAACGGGCTGAGGGCAGTCAGCACGGGCGCTCAGCTCTCTGCTCGCCGCCCGGCGAAGACGAGCACAGCAGAGGATCTCGCCTTCCCGTTTCGCGGTGATTCAGGTAAGATGCATCGAGTCATTGCAGCACAAAGTCCTAAAACCCTACTTCTACCACATTTGATGTCTTCTACTGCTCGTGCACTGTCCTGAATGTGCTTCAAACCTGTACTTTCTTTATCAGGAGCACAGGAAAGACAGGTGGAGCAGAGAAATTTTCAAGGCTGTCGTTTCCCCCAAATGACCAGAATTTAAAAACAAGTCTCCCCTCAGACACAGCCGCCCCCTCAACACAGACAGACAGACGCCCGTGAAACGAGCAGCGACTCCCCCTGCTGTGACGCTGGGACCCTGTAAACACACTTCTGAGAGGAGGCGACCCGGGGGGAGGCCGCCGCGCCCCGCGTCCCTGCGCACCACGTACCCTGTGATCATCCGCGTGGTCATCGACGATATGAGCGCCCAGAGGTGCCGCAGAAACCCGGCGTGGAAGGCCAGGCTGTAGAGCAGCCTGCAAAGGAAGGGAGACGGGGGTCAGCATGCGCTCGGCGCAGCGCTGCACACGCACGCCCAGCCGGGGACACGGCGCCGTGCGGGAGACGTGGGCACCTGTGCCCCCAACGCCCGCCACCTGCCCTGAGAGCTCCTCCCTCCGAGTGTGTGCGGCAAAGCGTCTTACACGCCCTGCAACGGGAGGCCCCGCTACTGCTGCCACTGCCACCGCCACCACACGCATTCAGAGCCTTGACCACGGAGCCCCTGATTTTAAGCCATGATTCTGGAAATGCACGTAAAAATGACTTTGATGCCAGATGAAACCTACGAAATGCTTTAACTCCGTGGAAGACATTCTGAAGGCCAGAAACCCTTCTGTGGAACACCCCTTCCACAAGGGGACCAGGGGACGGCGAGGCTCCCTTCCGGCCAGCCCCCGGCTCTGCCCCGCGCTCCGCAGTCCCAGTGCCGCCCTCTGAGGAGCAGTGCACAGCGGAGTCTTCAGAAGCGCGGGAGTCTGCGAGGCTGAGGTGCAGCGGGCCAGGGCCAGGGTGGGAGGGAGGCGGGGTCCGACAGGGGTGGGGGGCGATTGGCCTCTCCTGCTTTCAACTCCCCTGAAAACAGCCACCAAGCCTTAGGCTGGGGAGAACCTGTGAGGTCATCCAGCTTCCCCACTCTTCGAAGACCAGGTCGCGACGTTTCCACGGCAAAAGAGGAGGCTGAACTACCTCGATTCTGAGGCCTCCCTGGCTCCGACACACGGGGGCGGCTCTGCGTGGAGTGTGTGCCCCCCACGCACACTCCAGGACAGGGTGGCCACACCACCACACAACCCACAGGCACCAACTGGGTGGGTCTCAAAACCAGGCTGAGCAAACTTCTTAAAGTCACTGGAATAATTTTACAATGTAACAAATAACACAGCAAGTTACAGGAGGTGTATGAAATAAGCCTCATCACGGAGAGCCCTGGCGCCCTGTGGCAAGCCGCAGGCAAACCCCCACCCGAAAGCTCGTCGGGGAGACGCCGCTCAGCCGACACGGGAGCGGGCTCGGGTGTTGGTCTGCCTGCCTTCCCCGGGGTTTCGCTAGGAGGGAGACAAACAGGTACGCAGGAAATAGAGCGAGGAACAAGGCATGAAAAATGTGAACTTCCAACAAAAAAGAATTCTAGAAGGTAACATTTCTTGCCTCCTTTCTCTTCAGTTGAGAGATTCTCTTAAAAATGTGTTTAGTATAACCGTAAGGACGTCAAGATTCCTTCAAGCTGTGTTAAAGGTGAACACTAAAGCTCGGTACCCAGAAAGTCTGAGGACTCACGCACCTGCCCCGCACACCTGCCCCGAGCTGCTGCAACCACCGCTGGGGCGGCAGAACACCTGCAACGCCCGCCCCGCCACCCCGGGAGGGAGTGAGCGAAGGCCGGGCACGCACGCTCACGCGGGGGCCTGCGGACGAGGGCGGACGCGGCTCCCCCACTCCCCCTGGCACGCCCTCTCACGGGACGGCTGATGCCGCCCCAGACCCGAGAGGCTGCGGCAGTGGGGTGCACTCCCCAAGCGAGTCCCTCACTCAGCAGACCACTGAACGGGCGCTGAGCCTGCACACAAGCTGCCCCTCCGGCTGCACCTGGCTGAGCTGCCCTGTGGGCGGGCTGGCCGTGACCACACCACTGCCCGCAGGGACCCCCGAGGGACAGGCCAGAGGCAGTGGAGAAGCCGGCCCTCCTGCGGGCCGCCCCGGTGGGCCCAGCAAGGCATGCTGGGACGCCCTCCACACAGAAGGGGTCACAGGCACCAGCCAGCTCCCGGAGGCCCCCTGCTGCCACGAGCGCTCTGCCAGCAAAAGCAGCACTCGCACCACCACGCGAGAGGAAAAGGAAATTCTAAACTCCTTCCGTGACGATAAGAACCGTAAGACACACGTCAGCCGGAGGCCACTTGCCACTGACAAATGCTTTTTCTTCGCCGACTAGGACCCAGACAGGAAGAGAGGCTTCAGACATGCGGCCGTGTCCAGGGAGCGCCCCAGGGCCCCGGCCGGCCTCCGCAGCCAGCCGCCCTCCCGACCCGCGGCCGCCTGCCCCGCTAGTTCCGAACACGGGCTTTCACACAGGCCAACAGCGGAAGTTGCCGACAGCCCTCACGGAGGCCTTTCCCGGGACCCCCTGCATTTCCTAGGGAACTAAACGAGTCACCCACGTTTACAAAGTTCCGGGAGGTCTGAAAACTCTCCACCAGGGACGGTGCTGAGCGTGACAGGCACGGCCCCCAGTGCACCCTGGGCTCACGCCCCAGCGACCGCGCCAGCTCCTCCTCCGCACTCACCGCGAAACAGACTCAGCCGTGACAGCGCTGTGTGGGGAACGTCAAGAAATTTCATCCTCACTTGAGGACGTTTTTCACTGCGTTTCAGGATGGGGGCTGGAGAAGGAGAAGCACTGACAGCAGAGAAGCATCACCAGTCGTGTCCTGCACACACCCCGACAGGCATCAGAGCACAACTCAGGTGTGAGCGCTGGTCGGGGACTGAACCCACAGCCTTTCGGTTCATGGGCTGAGGGTCCAACCAACAGAGCCACGCTGACCAGGGCAAGAGAATGCCAATTTTAACACGAATCAGCAGCCCATTAAACCTACCGATTATACCACAAACATCACGGATGATAAAAGCAAACAAAACCACACAGGCAGAAAACCAAAGGTTTCTCTCTGTAGTTAGGGACCTCCTCAGTGTTTTTCTAAAACACTATAAAACTTGTTTACAGAGACATGAGTGTGTAAAAGTAATTCTGCAGTACACTGCATCTCTCCCCGTGGAATTCTCCTACATAACCCTTCCATCCCGAATGTCTGAAGACAGGGCTCACGGGGCGAGGGGCGAGGGTGGCCGTCAGTCAGCCTGCGCCTGTCTGCATCTCAGGGGTCAACAGAGGGCGCACACGAGCAGGCTGCCTCCTCCTACTCACTTCTGGTAGAAAAATCGAGCGTGCGTTGTGATAAAGCTGGAGACTGTGGGCAAATGATAATGTCAACTGCTCTGACCCCTGAAATACTACCTTTCAAGTTCTGCTTCAAAGTTGTTAGACACTCGAACAAGAGAGCCGAGCCTCGAAGGGCAGGCCCACCTACCCGGCCCCCTAGGTGGGAACGCCTCCCCTTCAGAGCTGCAACCCCCAAGGGAGCGCCTCCCGCACAGTGGCACCACGCGGGGAACGTGGGAGAAACCTCGGCCCACAGACGCAGGAAGGCTTCCGAAAGGCAGTGGCCACGGCACGAACCTACAGACAGCTCGGCCAAGAAGGGACGGCGAGAGGAGGAAGGCGCGTCTTGGACGGAGACCGGAGCAGGAGGAAGGAGCGCGGCGGAAGGCAGCCCCTGGGACCGAGGAGGCCCCAGCGCCCCACGGCCACACGGCACGCGAGAGAGGCACCCCGGTGCCGGGGAGCTGAGGCATGTGAATGTCCCCCAAATGCCAGGGGGAAACCTGGGCAACGTTTAAGCTAGACAGGGACACAACCAGGGTGACACGGTGACACTTCGGTCTGGCGAACCACGACACGCACAGTGCAGCAGTCCCCGTCCCGGTGCCCGAGGGCAGGTGGAACGAAGTGGGCTGGGCCACCGCCACATGGACCGCCGGGCACGTGAGTCGTGGTGAGCGGGACGGAGGAACGGCGTGCACGCTAGTCTAACTGGGGTGCAGCAGCCCTGGCTTGCTGGTGGCTTCCTAAAAGACAGTCCGGCAGGGCCCCAGCTCGGGGAAGGAGGCTGGCCAGGCCCTGCAGGGGCTGGGCTGCCCGCAGAGCTCCAGAAGGGGCCGAAGCCCCTCGTGGGAGAGAGACCACCCAGGGTGCACACGGGGTAGGAAGGCGCTGAGAAAGTGAGCAGAGAGGGAAGTCTACCAGGTTCAGGACACTCAGAGCCCGAGCCTGAACAGACCTGCGCAGGAAGCCGAGGAGAAGCCAGGAGTCAGGGCAGAGTCCCCAGAATGGGGCCTGCGGAGGCGCCAGGTGCACGAGAGGGAGTGCGGGCACCTGGGGGGCGTCCCCGCAGACGGACGAGCAGGCCTTTCAGTGCAAGAGCGAAGCTACCTCGCAGAGCGCCATGAGCAGTGGCCAATCCCCGTCCCTGCTCCTCCCCTACCTGACGGGGCAGTGGTTACTGCTCACTGTTCTCTGACTTCCTTTACTTCAACAGGTACCTTGGAAACCACTCCGCGTCCCTCCACACGGCCTGACGACCCACGGGGAAGAGACCCCGCTGCAAAGCCCCACCATTAATGTGAGGGCTGGACGGAGCCTGAGTGGACTGCAGGGCGAGACTTGGAAGCAGTTGGAAACCTTTAACCACTGAAGGAGGCCTATCTGCCAAGTTGTGAGCCCTGAAAACACACTCTGGACCCTAATCCCTGACCTGTTCACCGCCCCTGGAATGCGTCCAGCAGGGACCGGGCGTCCCTCGGGTCTCCAGCCTGCTCTCACGCAATGGCCCGAGAGCTGCCCGCCCAGGAGGATCTCAGCCTCGGCGCCTGACCCCCTCCACGGTGATAAGCACCGGTGGCGTGGACGGCACCTCGTGAGGGCAGCCTTCGGTGACAAGGCAGCTTCTGCCAACGACGTCCCCCCCAGCTCAGGCCAGAGCACGCGCCCAGGACAAAGCAGCAGCCCTGGTCGCCCTGCGGGCCAGCAGCTCTCAGAAGCGGCCTCCGTCACCGGGCGTGGTGCGGGCCAACCGCTGCCGGGCTGTCCGGCAGCCCCTCCCGTCCGCTGGTTGCTGGCAGACCTGCGATCACCCCGTGTTGTGCTCTACTGCGCATTTTCTGTGAACTCCTAAGAAACTGCTGAACTGTCACTGAAAACAGAAGGAAAGAAGCGGAAGATGATGTCAGGTACCCGAGCACAAACTAGCCGTTTTCACTTGCTGTTTTGTTTCTCTTACAACTTACTTCGAGCGTTTGAAAACCACAACTGGGGACAGCCGGGGTTGGCGGCCCAGGCGCTCTGACAAAAGAGCAGCGGGGACAAGCCCAAAACGGCGCGCCGCCTTCGGCTCTGTCGCCGTAGGCACCCACCCGGCTTCCCGACCCCTCCATGCCTGAGACGCGGCAGAGGCTGCCGCCTCCGCTTGCTCCCACGTCCCAGGGCACCCCCGAGCTCACCGGCGGGGAGGGGCCCCCACGGGGCCGGCAGGTTCGGGAGAGAAACCTGACCCTCGTTCTTCACACGACGTGCAGGCAGAGGCGGCCCGGGGTCCCGCCCCATGGACGCAGATGGAGAGCAGAGCACAGACGGGGGACGGGGGACGGGGGCCCTGCGCCGGGCACGTGCCTGACTCGGGGCACCATCATGCGCTGCTGCACCAGGAGCGTGTGGCAGATGCAGGCCATGAGTGTGAAGGCCTCCTCGCCGGCCGCGTCGCGCCGCACCAGGCTGAGCAGCGTGTTCGTCTGCTGCTTCGTGTCCAGCTTCCGCAGACACTCCTCCGCTATGTAGGGCAGCGCCAGTCGTCCGTCCGCCTGGAACACAGCGGGAGGAGCTGCAGGTTAGG
>PVKM010034925.1:0-15371 GCA_004027735.1 Carollia perspicillata
GTTACCTCATCTTATTCTAGCTCACCCATTTCCAACTTCTTCAAATTTAAGAATATTAATTTTTTTAATCCTCACCTGAGGGCATGCTTATTGATTTTACAGAGCGAGGAGAACAACATCAGTGTGAAAGAGAAACATTGATCGGCTGCGTCTCACACATACCCTGACTGGCACCAACCGGCAACCCAGGCATGGGCCCTGAACGGGAGTCAAACTGGTGACCCATCCATCTGTGGGATGATGCTCCCACAAACTGAGCCATGCCGGCCAGGGTAAGAATATTTTTTAAAGTCAAAAAAATTACTCAAGTTCCCATATTATAGTAGCAGTGTTTTTAGCATTTACTAATTGAGAAAATACACACTTGCTCAATTGATGGTTGTTGGTGCCAATCCAATACCAACAGGAATCTCCAATTTGGGGTGCGGTGAAGAAGGTAACTTTATTTAATGCCAACAGCTCAGTTATGATGCCGTACAGATGTGAAACAGCATGGCTGTGACGATGCCCTGGGGTGAGGTGGCCCTTGGAGTGAGGTTCTTCTCCAGTTACACAGCTTTGCTCTGCCTGGTGCCATCTGCTTAGCTATGCCCCTGTGCTGGTCTGGCCCACTCTGCTCTGGTGAGGGCAGACATCTTTGATGTTTCAGGTATACTTCTTTGGTGGAAAGGGAAAGTGCACTCTTTGATCCAGAAGGGAGCTGGCTTATATAGACAGAAGTCCCTGCCCCCGGTATCTGAGTGGTCTGTTCTCATGCAAATGAGGACTCCTAATTCTCACAGTTTAATTGGCTCAAAAGGCACTATCCTGATTGGTCAGAATGGAGCCATTCTGATTGGTTGATGAGCATGTTGATGGGGAATATAGCTGGGCAGCTCTGATTAGATGGGGAACGTCTCAGTTTTGTTAGTTAAAAAAGGATTCCAGGGACTCCTTTATAACAGCTGAATCAGATGGCAGGAACCCAGTGCAGTCAGGAAGTTCAGTGCAGGCTTCTCCCTGAAGTGCAGTTTGTGTGAGAGGTTCCTGTGTAGAAATGACTGCTAGGCTCTGGTTTTTAAATTTGAGCCCCATTAACTATAGGAGCCATTCCTAGTAGGTATTTTCTCTATACCTACGCAGGGTCTATACTCCCAATTCAGTAACTCCTTTAAATAAATTTGTATTTCATAAGTGTCAAAAGCATCTCTACACATTTGAATAACAGTAGTACATATATGTAAGGGCACTATTTATTCAGTATGTGGATGATATCTGATTTGCACACAGATTCTTTTAGGTTGTCATAATTCCACTTCATTCATTTCATTACATTTATTTTTCATGTAATATATATTGACAGAGCACATACCACAGCACATGTTAGACACTGTGTGTGGTGGTGGATATACAGAGGAGGTCAAACAGGCTGGTTTCTGACTTCTCACAGCTCTGAATATGAAATATACAATGGCAGAATTTACAAGGCACAAGAAGGGCACTAGTCCTGCACTTGGCCTAGTTTTGGGTTCAAAGAATGCTTCTAGAGTCAGTGACTCACCTGAGACTGGAAGGGTGTATATGTTTCAGGGAGATTGTAAGAAAATGAGTACAGTGCTGTGGGACCCATTAGCTACAGACTGAGCTCCAGCCTAAAGTCATTTCTTATGGAGTAATATAAGCTTATATTATGATCTCATTATTCTCCATTGAGTGAATGAAGTGCAATAGTTGAGAGCATGGTAAAATTTTAGCAAAGCCCTAGTGAAGGTGTGGGTTTATCAAGGTGAAAAACACACTGCAGAAATTCTTACAATGGGATGTTCCTTATGGACACACTCGGAGTCTGTGAACCCAAGACCATCACATGTGCTTCCTCCAAAGGGCAAAGGTCTCCTTGCTGAGCCCCTTCCAGGGGTAAAGCCTAGCCTTTCCTCCAAACTCCTGGTAGAGCTCTCATATAGTCACTTATTTATTCAACAAATATTTAATAAGTGCCTACTATATGCTAAGCACACTTCTTGGCACTAGGGATATAAAAAAAAATTCTATGCCGGCACAGGAGTGGGGGCAGTGACTCAGGAGATCTGGTCCAGAGGCACGTTTCTTGCAGGGGCAGTGCACCAACCATAGGGAATGAGTTTTCATGGACACTCTAAATTGGCATTCAAGAAAGAGCAAGTCCCATGGCTTCAAGTTCAAGATGGCAGAGTAGGAAGATCCTGAGCTCACGTCCTCTCATTGACACCAAAACTGCAACTACATATAGATCAACTATCTCTGAGACCATCTGAAGACTAGCAGAAAGATTTTCTATAACTACAGACATAAAGTAAAAGCCACATTGGAAAGGGTAGGAGGGGTAGAGACTAAGCCTAGTCAGCACCTACTCTACTCCTCATTCTGTGACTCATGCGTGGGAGAGTCACCATAACCTTGGAGATAGTCCCTGGAGAATGAAGGGTCTGAACCCTAAACTGATTGGCCTGAACTAGGGAGTGGAACTCTCATAATATCTGTCTTTGAAAACCAGAGAGGCTTATATCTGGGAGAGCCAAAGGGCTGTAGGAAACCCAGGTTGCACTCTCCCCGAGTTCTGGCAGTTTGAAAAGCAGCTAGGTCATACGTGAAGGTGATACATTGACTAATTTTAGGGTGTGTGCTGGAGGGGCAGGGATCTGTTGGAACTTGCTTATGCCACAGGTGCTGGTGGGTGCCATTTTCCCTCTTCCTTTAACTTGGCTGGTCTGACATTGTCCATTAACCTTGCTAACACTGTTTGCCCCACCCTAGCATTTCCCTGAGGATCTACCCATGGTAACACCCCTCCAAAGCACTTCATGCCATGCCACACACAGTGAGCAGCATCACTCAGCACCAGCACACAGCAGTGTGTCTGCAATAGTGGGAGTGGGCTTTGCAGCCAGCCACATCAAAGCCTTGGCCTGCATTCCAGTGAGTGTATAACAATCGTGGCCAGGCCTCATAACCAGCAGACCAGATAGCAGCCTTGCTTGCTGGTGTGTCCACAGAAATTGTGGCCCAGCCACACAGGAGGCTATATTAGTTCCCCCTCTAGACCACCTGGCTCTGGTAACAAGGAGGACATTGAAAGTAGTACCCCACAGGAAAATAAGGCCACTTTTTCAAGACCAAGAGATTTAGCCTAACTACCTAATACAATACACAGAAACAAACAGGTAAAATGAAGATAGAAAAGAAAATGTTCCAAACAAAAAACAGGATAAAACCCCAGAAAAAGAACTGCATAAAACTGAGGTCAGCTGTCTACTAGATGAAGAGTTAAAAGTAACAGTCATGAAGATGTTCTTCCAACTGTGCAGACAAATGAAGAAATTCAGTCAGAACTTCAGCCACTTGAAAGAAGACCTAAAAATTCTAAGAAAGGACATAATAGAACTGAAGAACATAATAACTGAAATGAAAGAATCACTGCAGGGAACCAACAGCAAATCTGATGACACAGAAGAAAGGATCAGAAATCAGGAAAACAGGATAGTAGAAGTCACCCAACTAGAAGATAAAATAGAAAAAAGAATTAAAAAGCATGAAGATAGCACAAGAGACCTATGGGACAACATCAAGCATACTAACATTCAAATCATAGGGGGCCCAGAAGGAGAAGAGAGAGAGAGAAAGGGACAGAAAACCTATCTGAGGAAATAATGGCTGAAAACTTTCCTAACTTGGCAAAGGAAGTGGATATCCAAGTTCAGGAAGCACAGAGAGTCCCAAACAAGATGAACCTAAAGTGACCCACACCAAGACACATTATAATTAAGTTGTTGAAAGTTAAAGTTAAAGAGAGAATCTTAAAAGCGGCAAGAGAAAAACAACTAGTTACATACAAGGGTATTCCCATAAGACTGTCAGCTAACTTTTCAACAGAAACTTTGCAGGCCAGAAGGGAGCAACCTGCAAAGGAAAAAAAAACCCACACCCAAGAATACTCTACCCAGCAAGGTTATAATTCAGAATAGAAGGAGGGATCAAGATTTTCTCAGACAAGCAACAGTTAAAGGAGTTCATCACCACTAAACCAGCATTGCAAGAAATGTTAAAGGGAATTCTTTAAGTGGGAAAGGACAAAACTAGAAATAAGATGAAAAATATGTACTGGTAAAGGCAAATATATAGTAAAGATAGTAGACCAACCACTTATAAATGTAGTATGAAAACAATTAAAATGTCAATAAGCACATATCTATCAATAATTACATCAATTAAAGTTGACTAAATGCTCCATTGCAGAAACAGGATGACTGGTTAAAAAAAAAAAAGGGCCCGCACATATCCTGCCTATATTGCCTCCATGAGACTCCAGATTGATAGTCACACAGACTGGAAATAAATAAATGGAAAAGATATTTCATGTAAATGGAAATGAAAAGAAAAACCCAGGGAGACTGGGATAGCAATACTTATATCAGACAAAGAGACTTTAAAACAAAGGCTATATAACAAGAGACAAAGAAGGACCCAGCAATTGTTTTCTTCAGATAAGCCCACAGAAGTGGAACAGTTCAAAAAGCTATATGCACCTTTGTTTATTGCAGCATTATTTACACTAGCCAAGTTATTGAAGCAACCCAGGCATTCATCACTAGACGAATGGGTAAAGGAGTGGATGTATGTGTGCACATGCACACAACGCACCGTGGTGTTGCACAGCCAGAAAAGAAGTGGATCTTACTATTTGCAACAACACGGATTGACCTAGAAGGTATTATGCTAAGTGAAATGAAGTCAGAGAAAGACAAGTACTGTATCATTTCACTTAGGGGGGGATCAAAAAAACTGAAATGAACAAGCAGGACAAACTGACCCATACATATAGAAAAATTGATAATTGCCAGAGGGTTGGGTGGTGGGGGTATGGTAAAAAAGGCTAAGGGGATTAGGAGATACAAACTTGTAAATAAGCCATAGGGATGTAAAGTACAACATAAGGAATATTAATATCAATATCACAATAACTTTGTATGGTGACAGATAGTAGACTTTTTGTGGTGATCACTTTGTAAGGTATATAAATGTTAAATCTCATTGTGTTCTACACTTGAAACTAATACAATATTGTATGTCAACTGTACTTTAATTCAGAAGAGCTTTACATTTCAGAGTAAAAATTAAACATGGAATAAAAATCCATGTCTTTAAATTTTACATTCAAATGGGTAGGAAGGAAGAGATAAATATGATACATGGAAGATGGTGATAAGTGTTATGAAGAGAAAGATTGAAAAGATGGTGGGGAGGAGATGTTGTTGGGTATAAAATATGCGTTTACATGTCTCTGACCAAATAACCAAAAAGACCTAAAGAGAGTGAGTAAAAAAGTCCCATTGGTCTAGGAGGTGAAGGACATCCACACCTCCCATACTCTATTAAGTCAGAAAGAATGATATGACCCCTTCTGTTTCTATTCTAAGACCTACACTCTTAGGTCACATTTTCTGCCCATGATTTGCTGCTTCCTAGGATGGTTGACAGTGTTAATATTTACTACATTCAAGAGAAATCCTAAGGGAGGAACTAGTTTGTGAAGGTCTTTTGACCCTGTCTAGCTTCTAACGGGTTTTTCAGCTTGGTGCACTAGTTTCAAATGTTTGTTGACACCTATAATAAATTATTACACCTTTTTCTACTTTTAGAACAATGTTTTAACCTAATAGTATGGTTTTATTTTATTTTTTAATGTTTCAGTCCCCTAAGAAGAACATGGAACAAGTAGAATACGCATGTTCATCATTAGGGTCTACTCAAAAATGAAATTTCTCTCACTCTAGGCATAGAGTAGGATTGCTTTTCTCTTTCACTTTGAACTTAGCCTTGGCCATGTGACTTCTTCGGCACAATGTAATGTGAGTTGAAATGACTGATGTGTGTCACTTCCGTGAGGAAGTGTTAGAGCCATTGTGTAATCCACCATGTTTTCCCCCCTACCTCTGAGATCACAGAAAGCATGTATTGAGAAAGAGTTTTCTGTTAGCTGAGTTCCTGAGTGAGAATATTGAATAGAAGACCCTGGCTGATATGTGATAGAGTGAGCAAGAAATAAACTTTATTGTTTTGAAGCTACTACGATTTCACTTGCTATGCTTCTCTGTTCTCTGAACAGGATATCTGGCCTGTATGAGTTGCCTTAATTTTTGGCTCCTAAGTTTGGGCAGTGGGAGGCTCCATCAGAGATGAAAGGAGAATGAAGCAGCTGAACTTGGCCTGCTGGCTCTACCCCTACCACGTTGCTGTGGGTTGGTCGTAACCTCTATTGAAAGCTACAGCTCCTGACCTCAGCTCTCCAGACAGACGTTTTCTCCGGGTGCTGGTTACTGCTCCCTCCTGTTATTCCTTGGGCTGAAGGTGGTAGCAGTAGCACCCTGCTGTTTCTGGCCTGGGGCATTGCACCTTTCCCTGTTGGTCTCCCTAAGCCTTGCCCACACTTTTGCATATTAATGGTAGCTTTAATGAACTACCCTTAATTACTCCATTCAAGAATGCCATCTGTTACCTTGTAGGCATCTGACTAGTGGAGGCACCCATTTTCTCATTCTCTTCTACTTCCTTTGTTTCTACCTCCTCCAGTGCAACCACCATGGTCGTCCTTGTTCTCATGCTTGAGAGATTCACGATCCTCAAAGCAATGTCATCGTTTATTCTGGGGACTATCATGGTCTTCAGGCACAGAATGCCCTGTGTTCTGCCTGTGTATCATAAAATGTTTGAGGTGGGGATGCCAACTATTCTGTTCTGAACTATTCTGTTCTTACTGGGATCCTTGCTATTTCAAAAGTTGTCATTCTTAGTTTTAAATGCCTAAGTGGAAAGTAGTTGTTGTAGAAAAGATTTTTAGTTTTTCTACAAATGATAATAGCTAGTCATTGACAACAGTTATGGGTGGTACATAGTGTATGTTGGTTACTATTTTAGGTGTTGTACATATATTAACTAAAAAAATCCTGAAATACTGTGTACAGACATGAAGAATTTTGTTGCACGTCGTCTTATTTTTCTTATGCAATATTGCACAGTTATTTTAACTACAAATGAGATCCCATTATGTATATCATCCTGTAATCTACTTTTTTCACCTAAATATGTGTGAACATTTTTCCAGGCCAATGTGATCTATATCTTTACTTTTAATAGAAGTAAAATATTGTATTCTATATTGTACTTACACATTCTTCTATTGCTGTATGTATTAAGTTGTTTGCCTCAGTTTTTCACTATTATGAAGAAAGTGGTGATAACCATCTTACATATAAATCTTTGCCACGTTTCTTATTATTTCTCTAGGATAAATTTCAAAGCCTGGAATTACTGGGTAAAAGGATAAGAACATCTAAGACTTTTGTAAATATGGCTAAAGAACACTACTGAGAGGGTATCAATTTCTATTTATATCCATAGTATAATAGTATTTCTATATATCTTACCCAAAGAGGCCATCATTGTTAATGTTGTTCTTTCTCAATATAATAGTCTGAAAAGTATCTCACAGCATTTCTTTAATTGCTAGCGAAACAGCACATTTAAAAATGTTGTTATTTACATGTACTGCTTATTTTGTAAAAATGTCTCCATGTCCTTTGCCTACTTTTTTACTAGGATGCTTGGCTTCTTACTATTGAATTTTAATGTGTTCATGTTTAATCCAAGTTCCACATGCACATAGTTTTCAGAGTCACTAGCCACGTCATCTGTGAACGAGGACAGCCACTCCGTTCCTCCTGCCCCACTGCGTGTCCCCTAGGCCAGCACTTTCAGCTCTGCACCGATTCTTCTGGAATTTATCTCAGCCTCTCTAGAACACACCATTCGCTTTCCACCATGGAATATGAAGCTGCATCTCTTTTCCCCCGTTATTTCCCCAGCACACACATGCTCATCTCTCCATTCTCATACTGCATTTCCTCCATCACTGTGTTTAAATCAATATTCATAATTTGTGTTGTTATGAGTATGCATTTTTGAGATAAGCCATGTTAAACTATACAAAAGATTACTTCTTGCAAAAGATTTTGTGTCTCCTGGCTAAAAATGATTTTGTCTGTTTGTTTAAAAAAAATAAACTTGCCTTGCCCTGACCGGTGTAGCTCAGTTGGTTGGGTGTTGTCCTGCAAAGCAAAAGGTCACCGGTTCAATTCCTGGTCAGGGCACATGCCTGGCTGCTGGCCAGGTCCCAGGTCAGGGGACATGCAAGAGGCAACTGATGGGTGTTTCTCTCACACATCCATGTTTCCCTCCCTCTCTTTCTCCTCTCTTCCCCTTTCTCTAATAATAAATACATAAAATCCTTAAAATTTTGCTTTTCTTATTTGCTTAGTTCCTATGTATTTATCAATAACTCAACTTCAAATTATTTTTCCAAGTTCTTTTTTTTTTCATTGCTTTGTAGACAGAGAGGGAGAGAGAGAGGAAGGGAGAGAAAAAACATCGATGTGAGAGAGGAGCATCGATTGGTTGCCTCCCTTATGCACCCCAACCGCAGGTGGAACCCACAGCCTAGTTATGTGTCCTGACCAGGATCAAACCTGCAACCTTTGGGTTACAGGATGATGCTGCAACTGCCTGAGCCACACTGGCTAGGGCTTATTTTCCAAGTCCTTAATCTCATTTATTTGGGGGTCTGCCATCATATTCATCTTCCTTTCTTTCCCAGGAAGTTGCAACCTATTCCCGTGTGGAAGGTAGCTTTCTGTACTGGAGCACAGATGGTGCCCCAGGGTCTCCCTTATTCTCATTCATATGATTTTTTTTTGTTTTTTGGTGTTGTGTTTCCTATTTTCTGTACCTCAAATATTCTTTTTCGTTCGTTTGTTTACTCCTTTTTTATGACACAGTGCATTCTTTTTTGTATTATAGTACATTCTAGGATGCAAGGGGTTAAAATTTTAGATTTTATAAGTCTGATAATGCCTTTATTTCTCCATACACACTCGACTGGATTTTCAGCTGGATAGAGAATTGTAGGTTGGAAATGACTGTTCTTCCAGAACTTCGAAGCATTGCTTCCAGTTTCTAATCTGAAGCTATCCTCTCTCCAGATGATTTGGCTGTGATGTGCTTTTTCCCTCTTTGGTATTTGGGGATGCTCCTCTGTTTCTAGTGTTTTGGAATCATGTAATGATATGCTTGGGTGGAAATCTATTTTCATGTAGTTCTGATAATTTGATGGGTTCTTTTAATTTGGACATATATTCTTTCATTCTGAGCACTCTTGAAACAACTCATTTAATATTTTTTTCCTCTTTTGTTCTTCCTTCTTATTTCTCCCATTAATTGATTGTTGGATTCTTTGTATTTTATAATTTTCTTATTTGCTTTTTTCTGTTTCCATTTTCCATTTCCGTGTCTTTATCTTCTTTTTGAAAAATCTCTTTTGGTTAACTTTGAATTTATTGTCCCGTTTTCTAATGAGTTTTTAAAAATTATTTTTTAAAATTTAAACATTTCTCTTACTGTTTCCTGGATGTTTCTGTGTGTGGCATTCTATGCTCACCTGTGGTCCTGGTGATGGATTACCTGGGAGAACTGCACTTACTCCTCTATGCCAACGAGACTTGGGTTTTCTTGGACAGTTTGGTGCCATCACAAATCGAGCAGCCTTCTAGTCCAGCTGCTTCCAGTAGATTTAAATGTGAAAAACTGCCACAAATATGTTTAAATTTGAAGCTGAGTATTTTTGGCCTTAGGCCTCTGTGTTACGAACACTCTTATTAGCTTAATGGCTGCTTCTTAGCAGCAATTTGAAATATCCTCTTGATGGGATGGTGGGGGGAAGACCACCTTTACTATGGGCTTAGCTCTTTTTTTCCTGCCGGAGAACTTTTAATGGAATGTGATTAAGCAAGTCCAGGGTCATCAACCTCCTTTTCTGTCCAGGCTGTCACTTCACAACTTGTAAGAGTTTCAGTAGGGGCACAGAAGCGATTGGCTGTTTTACCCCCTAGAATCCCAACCCGGACTCTCAGCCAACGTAGTCTGCTTGCTGAGGGCAGAGTGGGTGTCGGTAACGCTGCGGCCCGTGTCTGTAAGCAGACTGGCTTGCTCCAGTCTGAGTTTATTTCTCCCTTTTCTTGGTAGGACTTGGCTGAAAATTATGAGAACTAAGTGTCACATTCTCACATTTTGAAGTGTCCCTACCATTTTTAGACTACCTCCAGTGTTGAATTCCTGGTTTGTGTTCCAGAATGGGTGGAGACACAGTTTGACCTAATGTTCTGCCGCCACCTAACAAAGGCCTCCATGTTGCAGCCTGCCCTGTATCTCTTCCCCTCCGGCAACTGTATTTTAGGTTCTGTTTCTTGTAGTACTCTGCTTTGGAGCACGAAATTCTATTTGAATCAGTTATTAATTCATTCAACTCTTAGTAACAGAAAAGCAAGTTAATACAGTCGTTCCCCCTTATCTGTGGGGGATACATTCCACAACCTGCAGTGGAAGCCTGAAATGAATAGTAAGAGATTAGCAACAATAACTAATAGTAAAATAGAACAATTATAACAATATAATATAGCAAACTTTATGTGAATGTGATCTCTCTTTCTCTTTCTCTCTCAAAATGTTTCGTTGTACTCACCTTTTCGCTTCATGGCTTCTCTATGGCACATCTGAATTGCCAGCCTCGCTAGCCTCGAGCTTTGGAGCCATTATTAAGTATACTAGGGTCACCTGCGCACAAGCACTGTGATGCCATAGTGGTTGATCTGATATCCAAGATGCCTGTTAAGCAACAGACAGGCCAGTAGCATATACAGCGAGATACAGTGGACGAAGGGATGATTCACATCCCAGCTGGACCGGAGCAGGAAAGTGTGAGGTTTCATCATGCTCCTCAGAATGACAATTTAAACTTATGAATTGCTTATTTCAGGAAGTTTCCATTTAATTTTTTTGAACCTGCAGAAAGTAAAACAGAGGATAATGGGGGCTACGATAGTAGATTAAACAGGTAAGGGTTTTTGTTTTGTCTTGTTTTGTTTTGGTGTCTGGACAGTCAAATAGTCCAGGGCCAGTGCAGCAGCTCAGGCGCATCCCAGTGATGCAGGCTTCCTCTGCCTGCTTGACATGCCATCCTTGACATGTCTTTTCACCTCCGTGGTTGTAAGAGGGCTGCGGTGTCTTTTGCCTTCTGGGGAGCAGGGAAGAGTCAGCGTGCATGGCACCTGCTTTTTTTCCTTTGAGAAAGCTTTCCTGAAAGTGCTACCCAGCAACTTCTGTTTATATATTATTGGCTTGCCCTAGGTCACACGATCCACCACTAGCCCAATTGCTGGATGGTGCTGCTATGCTGTGGATAGAAGTTGGGTTAGTCAGTCAGCTGTGTCGGCACAGACACTGTGCCTGAGTTATTGGGACACTTGTCTTAGCCCTCTGCCTGTCAGTGCTGACCTTTTGTTTTAGCTCCCTTGGAAGTGATCTCTCTTCCGACCAAGATCCAGCCTGGTTCTATATAGACTAGTGAGCTTTCCATACTTTTAATGCAGTTGTGCACAGCTGCCTCGCCTCCTCCCTCCCACAAATATACTGCTGCTCCTACCTGCCCTAAAAAAACCTCACTTTCTGCTCCCTCTGCTTTGCCCAGTCAAACCCAGTTTATAGGAAGTTCCTTAGTCAATGCTTTAAATGACAGTACCGTCCTTTAAATGAACCCCGAAGGTTCTACAGTGTGATAAATCTTTCCAACTTTAAGCAAAATATTCAATGTAAATTTTAAATGCATTTAAAAATGTCTCAAGGCATTTAAGCAGATCTATATTTCATTTGCGGTTCTGTTAGAGGGAACACGGAGGGTAAGAAAATACCTTACCAAATTTTACCTAGTCATGTACAAATGTGACTTCAGTGAGAATGTGGTCTCATTTTCACATTATTATTGTCCTTCTGATCTTCATCTATCCTTGGCCTCTAATTTCTGTCTCTATTATAGCCCAAAGTCAGCTGGACACAGAATTCAGGACTTCTTCATGTTTCTCTCAGACATAAGAAATGCATGAGTAATCAAAGTAGATTTTACTGAAAGAGAAAAGAGGAAGCAGTGGATTTATACCTGGCGCCCACAGTAAACGAGTTAAAACCCAGTTTGAACGAAATCCTGTCTCAGTAACTCCATGTGCGGTGTCTCTCCATCACCATTTCCCAGGTGGCACTTTGCTGAGTCACCTCCTTTCTTTTCTACCTGCTCTTACCCTCTGTCCTCTCTCAACTCTCACCGTCTGTCCTCTGTCACACGGAGCAATTTAGTTCTGACCGGGCTCCCACGTGTAACTTTGCATGCACGAGCTCAGAAAAGTGCTCATTAAAGCCAAGTTCTGTGCTCTCCTTGGGAGGCAGGTAAAGTTGTTTTGGGGGAAACAACAACTCTGTTACAATAGAATCCCATAGTTCTCACTTGAGACTGTAATCAGGAGAACTATAAATGTATTTTGTGGAATTTGATTGTTTTACAACTGGATTTTAATATTTTAGAGAGACATGATGCTCCATATACCATTTTGGCTAGAGAGTCTTTGCAGGCTACGATTTTTTATTTCAGATGGACCACGGTGACAGAGTAAGATGGTACTTAAAGAATAGATTTCCTGTTTCTCTGTGTGTATAATGATGTATATTTACACAGTGTGGCTGATATTCTTGGCTTCATTCTTTCTAACAGAATCCCTGGTTCTTCCTTGCAGCTAGGTGTACACTCTTATGTAATTTCTTTCCAGTGGGATTTTATTAAAGTGTTGTGTGAAACTTTTGAAAATGTCTTTCTTTGTCCATCTTTCCTTATTGCTGACCAGACCTCAGATGTGCTGTCTGGAGCCCAAGCTTCCATCTCATGCTATGAAGGGGAAGCCTGTGTGCGGTGGCAGAGGGACAAGACAGAGGACACGGCCACCATGGAGTACTGAGTTAGCCCTTGGCTGCTTATCTCCCAACTTGGTTTGTGAGAGTCAGAAATAAACCTTGTCTTGTTTAAACCACTCTGTGTATTCCATAACATGCAGAAAAACCCAGTTCTAATGACAAATGTATATTTCAAGGATTTGATCACCAAAGAGTTGATACTTTGTAGCCAGTCTGACCTCTAAAGCAGTCATTTGCAAAATGAGTATGCACCACAGTCTGTGCAAGATACATTGAGATATAGGAGGAAAATCGAATATTAAAAATATAATAATAATGTAAGAAAGAAGGAAGTTAAGATTTACTCACACTTAATTAGTGGACTGACTGCAGTACCTTGACTCTGCCTGTATGTTGGACAATCGTGGGCCCTGAGTGAAATTCTACAACATGGAAGGATCCATGGTCACATTCTTGATTCATGGCTTGTTTTTAGAATATTGCAATGTTTGGCACATTACTTGTGCTAGTTAGGAAGAGTTACAGATTATATTCTGTAGTTTTAATTAAACCAGCCTTCACCAAATGGCTAAATGACTTAATTTTTCAGGAATGAGACTGTAGATTGAAGACAACCCAAACACAAACGAACAGCAAGAAAATGGCAGAGCAGACACTTTCCCTCTTTCATCTTTTCAGTTCTCTTTTTCACTATGGTCTGGCCTCAGGCCCAGGATAAAAGGAAATACAGAAACTAGGGGTAGTAGAAATAAATAATATTATCCAATGAAACATATCATCTTTATTTTAAAATATATTTTATTGATTATACTATGATAGTTGTCCCAATTTTTCTCCCTTTGCCCCCTCTACCCAGTACCCCTAGCATTCCCCCCTCCTCCTTCATTCATATCTATGGATCATGCATTTAAGTTCTGTGTCTACTCCATTTCCATACTGTTCTAACATCCCCCTGTCTATTTTGTACCTACCAATTTGTACTTCTTTGTCCTGCACCTTTTCCCCCATTCTTCCCCTTCCCCCTCCCAGCTGATAACCCTCTAAATGATCTCCATATCTGTGATTCTGTTTCTGTTCTGCTTGTTTGCTTGGTTTGTTCTTTAAATTCAATTGTTCAGAGTTGTAAATTTGTTGCCATTCTAATGTACGAGTTTTGATCTTTTTGTTAAATAAATCCCTGTAACATTTCATGTAATAATGGCTTGGTGGTGAGCTCCTTTAGCTTTACCCTGTGTGGGAAGCACTTTATGTGCCCTTCCACTCTAAACATCCACTCAGCAGGTTGAGTGCCAGCCTATGAACCAAAGGGTCACAGGTTCTATTCCCAGTCAGAGTACATGCCTGGGTTGCAGGCCAGGTCCCCAGTAGGGGGCGTGAGAGAAGCAAGCACACATTGATGCTTCTCGCCTTCTCTTTCTCCTCCCTTCCCCTCTGCCTAAAAATAAATAAATAAAATCTTTTTTAAAAACCCAATAAATTTAGGTCCAATGCTATTTTCAAACTGTCTGAAAAATACAGCTAGTCTTTTAATCAAGAGCTAAAATTATAGGCAATACATCTTTATTTGTGCTACCATGACGAAAATTTCTTGGTACAAATTTCTTCCAGTCTAAAGCTAAGAATACCTATCAATGAAATTTCAGAAGATTTGGATATGACTAAGAGTAAAGGCTAAAAATGTCTATTGTTATGCTGGAACGTGGTAAAATTTTGTTTTCCAGAAAGGCTGAACATTCATTGTTTCTCCCCCCGCCCCCAGAATGAGATACAAAGTAGAATCCAAGGCACAAGATATTTAGAGTGATGCACAGGGAAATCAATGTGGATGAATTTTTCATCACCTTTCCACCCTTCCTATGTCATTTCTTATATTGATTAAGTGGAGATGCTGACCCTGCTTCTTATGTCACGGTTCGGGGTTTGTGTGTTTGGCTGCCTCATTGCTCATTGCAGGTTCATCCTCAGGAGCAATAGACTCAAAGTTTTCTAAGCCTGAATGGAATCTGAATCACAAGAGTGGAGTGTGGCTGTTGGGATATGAATATAAATTTAGTCACAAGAGCCTGGGAGGTGGAAATGGTCACAGTGGTGGCATGTGGGGATGGTAGGGGTCTGAGTGAGGAGATGCAGTTGTCTTACTTTTGCTATTATAGAGGACAACTAGGGCTGTGGTGAGTTTGCGATCGAATTTCTGATCTCCTATATAGCAGGTAACAGATATATCACAGGATTAGGCGAATTCCAGAAAGGCAGAGCTGAACAATGTGGAAGAAACTTGCTCTGTTCTGGATGCCATATCTAAATCAGTTGAAAATGCCCAGCAAATGAAAAGACAGACAAGTGGAGAATCCAGCGGTGTTTGTGAGAATGAGGAACAACCACATAGGCTGTTGTAGTTTAAAATTCATGATGATCTCTATTTTTCATAGCTTGATTGAGATATAATTCATATTTCATATGACTCACCCATTAAAAGAATATAACTCAATGGCTTTTAGTTTATTCACAGAGTT
>PVKM010034926.1:0-15378 GCA_004027735.1 Carollia perspicillata
AAAAAAAGCAGGGCCTTTCTTGAGCTGCCTGAAAGGATTAGCTCCTATGAGTAGCCTTCACTTCTGGAGGGAATGTAGCTCTATCCAGTATTCAGAAATCAGCTTTGGGCTGGGGGTGTCAGTTGATGCCGAGTTTAATAACAGAGGGCATTCCTCTGACTAGAAATACTGAACTGGTTTCTGTGTTAGTAAGTCCAGCTCCCTAAAGAGCCAAATTATGTGCCAAGGCAGGACCACAGAACATGGGAGGTGCATGTGGAAATGACAGTGATTCTATATCTGGGGCATAAAGCAAGGAGAAAGAAGAGCCTGAGGTGGGGTGGATGGGCATAGCCTGAATCAGGGAAGCCCTAATAAAAGGCCAAAGACTCTGCCCTTAGTGCTATAAGATTATGAGGTTAGCCTGGAAGAATGGGGAGGGTGTGGCAGGAGGGGAAATGGTCCAGATAAAGGCCTGGAGGTTTCATAGAGTTTGCTGGATCTGAGGGAGGTGACACAGAAGGCCCAAAGGTCAACAGAGCCATAGCCTGGAGTCTCAGAGCTACAGGCTCCATTCTGCATTTGCCTGGAGCCACTGAGGTGCCTGACAGGAACTTGAACTGATCCAGCAGGGCTGAGGAATATTTCTCCAAAATAGGAAGGGATGGGGCAGATATTTCTGAGGGATAACTCCACCTGATTGGGCCTGAGCCAAAATCCCATTTCTGGGAGTGGCAGGGGAAACAGCCTGCCAAAGCCTCTGCATAGAGGAGAGCACTGTGCATGGTGGCTGCCCTCTATCCTATTTCTTGGGCTCTAATCCTCTTAGCTTTTCCCTGAGTCCAGTAGCTTATGGGGCCTCAGCCTGCCTCGGCCTACCTGAATTGGCACCAAAGTACTCAGCTGCCAGTAAGTAGAGGACAACAGTAGCCCCAGGACCCCTGCAGGCCTCAGCCCCTCTCCAAGGGTTACCCCCCTGACTCCCATGTTTCTGTGGCCATTACAATGATTACCACCCCTTAGTTAGTCCCTGCCAGTTGGAGGGGGATGCTGTCCCAACACACAACAGATGCTTAATAAAATACTCCTAAAGTGCTACCACATAGGCTGCAAGCTAAGTTCTAAAGTGTCTAAGCTCCACCCCAGCCAGGATGGAAGAAGGTTATCAGGAGCCACCTAGTACCAGATCTTCTGAGACAAAAGATTTAGCATACTGTTAAGTCAATGTCAGATTGCCACTGCAACATCAGCTGTCTTCACAAAGACACAGACAGTGTCTCTCTTGATTGTCTGAGACACATGCTGGGTGTCTTGGGTGGGGCTGATCCTGAGAGAGGCTCCAAGGCAAGTCACTTATTTGAAAGGTAGGCCCAGGTAGCACCAGTACGGAAATGGAGCTAAGGCAAGGAAAGGAAAGACATTGATGCTGTACAGCCTCAATCGCTTAGCCTCTCTGGTCTTTATTTTCTCAGTAGAACTAAGTACAGTAATACATCCCTAAGAGATATTCATGTGAGGCTAAAGATAAGTGCCTGACAAAAGCAGGGTGGGTCACAATGTCAGGGTGCAGGGGAAGGTTTAAGCACTAAGGTCTGGCAAAGACCTACCCATACCCCACGTTTGCAAGGATGCAGGTGACTGTCCTACTGCCAGGCCTGTCTCCAGCTCTAGCTCTCTGTACTACCCCTGCTGGGGGCTCTTTCAGCCCCACTGCACAGATCCTGCCCTCTTGGTTCCATGCTTATCTAAACACATGCTCTTCCTCTGGGACCCCACATCCCCAGGAACTCTCACTGGGTAGCTGGAGGGAGTAACACTTTTCATTCTGAGCTCTGCTGGCCCTGTAAGGCCCCACATGGGTAAAGGTTGGATAATCTATACCACCCTAAATTGAGAATACCTCAAGACTGGAGTGTGGACAGCCACAAAGTCATCTAGGCCTTAAGACAGGCCTGTCTTAAGGCCCAGATGACCATATGAGGGGACTGGAAATGAAAAGTTTGGCTAATACCCTAGTTGATCACAGAATTAATCCTGACTCAGTCCCTGCCAGTTGCCCTGTCACTCTGGGCAACTTCCTTAGCCCCTCTGTGCCTCCTTTTCAATACCTGAAAAATGGTAGTGATAACAATACCTACCTTCTGGTTTTCTTGGAGGGGAATTGAGGTCACCCATATAAAGGGTCTAGTAAGTGCTCAAGATATGCTGGCTGATAGCTCTATACTGAAAGAAATAATCAGGATTCCTAGGTGGCAAGGACTGCTTAGGGGCAGACCTCAAAGTCAAGTGTAGATAGATAATGTCTCAGGGTCTGAGTTCACCAGAACCACTAAGGAACTCCTTGCATGCCATGACACTGAAGCTTAGGATGGAGCTCACAGAGCCCAAACCAGGAGCAAAGACAATAAGTGGGTGACAGGTAAGCTAAGAAAGGAAGATGGGGGTGTTCAGGGGCCCCAAGGAGGCCTAAACTCTAAAATATATATTTAACCAAAATTGGGTTATAATCATTCTATGTCTAGGCCTTTACACAAATTAGCTCATTAGTCCTCACAACATCTATCAGATAGAGCCTAATATCAGCCCATCTTCCAGATAAAGAAACTAAGGCATAGAAAAGTCAGGATCTCATCCAGGTGGCAGAGCCCAGATTCTTCCCAGCAAGCCTGCCCTGAGTCTGTGCACCTCCCACCCACTGCTTTGGAACATCTTGTTTTCAGATGAAGGAGGTAGGGCATTTTCTAGAGCTGGCTACCCAGGCTGTGTTTAGAACCCAGGGGCCACTCTTCAAAAGCTCTCCCCTCTTCTGCCTCAACCCTGTCTCCCTACACTCCCCCAGGCTTCATCTCCTTTCTATCTGTCCCCTGCCCTCCCCCAGATTTCCAGGCTCCTTCTCCTCTCCGGTTCCACCCTCCAGACTCCATCTTCTCCCTAGTTGTAGCCCCAGGCACTATCTCCTCCCTGGTCCCTTCTAGGCACCATCTCCATCCAGCCTCACTGCTTCACTCTCCATCTCCCCTCTCCCTGCCCTCTAAGTGCTCTTTTCAGCACTTTTAGCTGACCTGTACTCCCTCCTCAGCCAATTCTATGTCTGATCTGGAACTCTGGATTTGGTTTCCTGGGCATGAAAAAGGGAGCAACGGTAGGCAAGTTATCAACCTGTCTTCCTCCTGGGACCTACCAGGCCCAGACCCCCACTTAGCCTGCTATGTTTCAAACATGGGCTCTTCCCCTGCATCTGTCTGCTGCAAACAGGCACAGCCACTTTCTACAGAAAATGGCAGGGAAGGGTGGCAGGGTGGTCCTGTGAGAGCTACTTTCCTCTGGGCCCACAGCTTCCACATCAAACCATCCTCATTAAGAAGCACTGTGCGTGCCAGGGTGACATCTCTATTCGTGTGTCCTGAGACTTCAAAGCCTTCAGGAAAGTTCCTCAGTGGATTGGACATGAAAAATGATGGAGATTAGATACAGCAAGGAAGCAGCTGGTGTTAACACCTGGTGTTAATCCAGGTGTTAATTAGATGGGGGTAGGGGAGGGAACAGAATAGGACAAGGAATTAGTGCTGCCCAGCTGCCAGTCCAGGGTAGGGAAACTGAGGACCAGCTTCTCTGCTGCAGAGAAGCCCAGCCTGCCACAGGAGTCCCAGGTCTCTTAGGGGCCAGAGCCTCCCCACCTGACCCCTGCTACCTTCAGGCTAGGCCCTTGGAGGTAGGTGAGGCTGGACCCTAGGGAAAATAAATCACTCAACAGCAAACATGAGGAAGTTGGGAAGAGCCTCCATTATGCTGCTGGTCAGCAAAAGTGAATGCAGTCCCCACTTTGCAGTCTGTGAGGCTGCTATGGGGAGAAATGGAGCCCAGGCCATATCCTATAAGCTCAGTTTTCCTGGAGAAGCCAGTCTTAGGAGGCTGTGGGAGCTGGAATTCCCAAAGAGTAAACAATACATGCAAAGGCCTGAGGTCTTGAGATGGTGGTCTTCAGTAAGGGGCAGCATGGTCACTAATAGGATTTTCAGCATGTTTTAGTGGCTCAACTGATAGCTGGATATGGGGGCAGGGATCTGGAGAGACAGAAGGCTGGAGGGCAATCAGGAGCCATGGTTGTGGTTCTGATGGAAGATGTGGACATGAAGCAAGGGGCAGTCACAGACACAGGAGGAGGTGAGGGAATAGGAACCAAGTGAATGATAGCAAGTGGATGCAAGGGAAGTGGTCTCAAATGATATCCAGATTATTAGTCCTGGGACCAGGCAGAAGCTAGGGCCATCCCTAAGGTGAGGACACAGAGGAGGAGCAGGTATGGAGAGGATACAGGGGCCTGCTGGGTTTGCAGTGCCTCCAGACATCTGGTGAAATGGTTAGGGATGAGAGAACTTTAGGATCAGGCTCAAAAGAGGTATGGGAAAGAGCAGAGTGGCCAACTGTCCATACAACCAAGATTGTTTGGCTGCAGGGGCAGAGGCAGGCTAATGTCTTATCCCCAAGGATATTGTCTCAGGCCCTGAGCCTCCCCTGAGACATAGAAAGAGAGAAATGAGGAAGCAAGTCTTGGGTGAGGGACATGGCCTGCCCATGGAGGAGCAGAGTGAGGAGCCTGGGAAAGAACTGCCAGACATTAGGCTAAGGTGTCATAGGGGACCTTCCCTGCAGAGAAAAGGCACTGACTGCTTTAAAGGCAGAGGTGCAGACACGCCTCTCCACTCCCAACATGGCCCTTACTGTGTGCCTGAGGTGTATGGGCACCCAGGCCAGAAGGCAGGACACTAGCTGTCTCCATGAGTGCTTCCCAAAACATTTCTGAGGGGAAATGGAAAGAGGATAACCTGTCCATTAAAAGAGGAACTGAGAAGTAAATTTCCTTGGGCTTTCTTGTGTCTGCTAGATGAGAAAAAAAAAGGTCTCATGAATTACCTTTCCCTCTCCCACCACATAGGAAACAGAAAATGGAGCTATTGATTGGCCCATTTGAAGTGTCAACTTTGATTTGGTGTGTGTCACCCTGGTGACTACTTGGAAAAAGCTGCTGCCTCTGATTCAGGGGTGGCTTTGGTATCTCCTGGTGGATGGTAGAGAATTTCTGTCTGTGGTCCAGATGGGCCATGCTGCTCCTGGTCACATGGCAGCCATTCCAGAATAGGCTGGCCATGGGACAATCTTTGGTTGTGCTTGCACTCTGCATAAAACATCCCCCCAACACCACCAAGGGAAGAGCACTGGAGGCAAAAGTCAAGAAACAAGTTACCTTGTTGGGGGCCAGGAAGGAACATTTTTCTCCAGTCCTGGGTGACCCTGCATTGCTGGTGCACTGCTATTTACACTCAGTCTGAGCTCTATGAAGGCAAAGCTTATGCTGGACAACTGTGGGTCTGTCAGCATTTATTTCCTCCTTGTAGAAATAGCCTCAGTTTCCCCCTTGTGGAATCACATACCCACCTCAAAGTCCCAAGTCTCAGATGGAGCCTGATGGAACTAGGCTGTAGGTTGACCAGATGACCTGGACCTGGCCAATGAGAGTGCTGCATCTCCCCAGTCATCATAACTGTTGGGGAGGGTGATCATGTGACTCGGGCAGAACCAATCAAAGGCATTCAGATTTGAGATTTTGCACACTTTTGGGCAAGAGGCAGGTCCTTTCCTTCTCTGTGGGTCACTAAAGTGGTAAGACATTGACAAGGAGATAGTAAGTCTTTGTCACAGTTTGATTTCCCCAGGAAGTAAACTGAAACAGATTTTAGAGAGTGAGATTTCCATTAAAAGGGCCTTGGGGATCCACCCTGTGGAAGGTAGGAAGGTAGCAGGATGGGCAGAGGGAGAAGCGACAGCTTCAGCTGCCCCACGGTGACCTCTGGGACTACAGTGGTCCCATCAGGAATGCACTAAGGGCATCAGGAATGCCCTTAGTGTCTCAGCCCCTGACCTGATTGGGTCTGAGACACTAAGAGAAAGGTGTGACCTTGGGTAAGGTCTACAGAGGGAGCTGAGAAATGTCTGCTGACAGCCCTTCCAGCAGATGAAGTCGGATCTGTGTAGTGTGTCCTACATTCACCATAGTGGGCATGTTTGTTACTGCTAGGGATAAATGATTGCAAACCCAGAGGAAAGAGGAGGTAAAAAAAAAAAAATGAAGCTGTATGGGGACTTCAAGACTTTGAGTCCCTTGATACTGAAATGCCTAATCCATCCACAGGATTTTTTTTCTTAAACCAGTTTGAACTGGGCTTCTGTCTCTTGCCAATGGGAAAGCTAGACACTCAATCTAGACCTGACCAAATTAGTTTAATGCTTACTACAGAAAGGACTTGTGACAAGAGCTAGGGAGCAGGGATCCAAAAGGTCAGAAAGGAGTACACAGGAGCCTGAGTCAGGGCAATACAGGTCAGAGCTACAGTGTCTGGAATGAATCATATAGGTGGTGTGGAGAAGGGAGGAGCACAGAGTGGAAGGGATGTATGCAGGTACCCACCACACCTTCAAAACCCAGCCTCCCTCTGCCCACTGAAGCACCACTGAGTGACACTGACACTAACCAATGAGTGCTCCACATTCCCCTGGCCACAATGGTTGGAGCAGGGGTGGGCAGGTGACCCTCGAAGGATCATTCAGAGTCAAGGCACATCAAACCAAAGAGTTCTGCCAGAGTTGATATTTGTGGCCAGGTCCCACAGTTCACTTTTCCCACCACCCTCATCATATCATGTGGTCATCATCCTTGCATGCATGTTCCACATGCATGTTCCCACTTCCATGCATATCAGCACAATTAGAAATAGGTCCTAGCTTGTTGGACCCCCATTCTGTGCCCTTTGTGCCAGACCTCTGGTCTAAGAGAATCTCTTCAGGAGCAAGAGTAGGACTTCAACCATCTCTGACTGGTCAGTCACCTGCATCTTCCTGTATCTAATTCACACTGAACATGCACCTATTTAAGAATGCCAAACAGAGGTGTGACTGGAGAAAGTATGGAGAGAATAAAAAAAGTTCAATGACAGGAGCACACACAAAAAAAATAAAGTTAAGTTGAAGGAAAATGATTATTATGTCCCCAAGGCTCTCCATAGAATTCCCAGCAATTTGGGGAGGTAAGAAACTGCATTTGCCCTCCCTGAATGCCTCTCTGTGTGCCAGGCTGGCCTCTGTGGTACAGCAAATGCCCACCCAGGACCCCTTAGGGCAGGTTTTGTACATTCCATTTCACAGAGGAGGGGATTGAGACCTCAAATTGAACGGCTTGTTGAATTCTGCCTGACAACTTTGTGGCTATTCTTACTCTCTCACAATGAGCAACCAGAGAGAGGGTGTATTTGTAGTAAAGGAATAACATGAGAGAGAAATTTGCAAAAAAAGCATTTGATAAAACCCAGTACCCATTTATGATTTAAAAAATCTCAGGAAAGTGGGAATAGAGAGAACATACCTAAACATAATAAAGGCTATATGTAAAAAACTCACTGCCAGCATCATACTCAACAGGCAAAAACTACAAGCATTCCCCTTAAGATTGGCAACAAGAAAGGGATGTCCACTTTCACCTCTCTTATTCAACATAATGCAGGAAGTTCTAGCCATAGCAATCAGACAAGAAGAAGAAATAAATGGCACCCAAATCAGAAAGGAAAAAGTACAACTGTCTTTATTTGCAGATGGCATGATACTGTACATAGAGAACTCCAAAGATTCCACCAAGAAATTACTAGAACTGATAACTGAATTCAGTGAAGAGGGGTCAGGATATAAAATTAACATCCAGATATTAGTTGCATTTTATATGCCAATAATAAACTATCAGAAAGGAAAATTAAGAAAACAACCTCATTCACAATTGCTTCAAAAAGAATAAAATACCTGAGAACAAATCTAACCAAGGATGTAAAAGACCTGTACTCAGAAAATTACAAGATGCTGAAGAAAGAAATTGAAGAAGATACAAATAAGTGGAAGTGCATACCATGTTCATTGAAATGAAGAAAACATCATTAAAACAAATGAAAACAAATGTTCATGCTTCCCAAAGCAATCTAGAGATTTATGCCATTTCTTATCAAGGTTCCAATGATGTATTTCACAGAACTAGAACAAATATTTCAAAAATTTGTATAGAACCGTAAAAGGCCCTGCACAACAATAGTGATCCAAAGAAAGAAGAACAAAGTTGGAGGAATCACTCTACCTAATATCAAACTATACTGTAGGCCATAGTAATAAAAAAAAACCATGGTACCTGCATAAAAATAAACACATAGATCAATGGGACATAATAAGGAGCCTAGAAATAAACCCATACCTTTATAGTCAATTGATACTCAACAGAGGAGAGCTTGGAAGATGGCGACGGGGTAGGAGGGAGTGGATTTCACTTCCCCATACACACAGGAGGAAAATCTGGCTAATCCATGGAGGAACACAGCAAACAGACAAGAGTAACCAAATATATTTGAAAATAAGAGTCAAAAAAACTGTAGCGGACACTGAAAAACCAGAAACCAGATGGAAAGAAGGATTTTTCAGGACATTAAGCTCCCGTGGACCAGCGCAGGGAGCGGGGTGCATTTGTAGCCCCAGGTCCATCGCTTACAGTGAGTGCTGGGTCTACCACAGACTTCTTGAAAGCAGAGGGCCTGCCGCAGTCCTTGGGAGAGAGCTGGGTCACCTGTTCCCTCCCTCCATGACAGACCAGGGTTTGAGCAACACCAGCAGAGTTCTGGTTGTGGAGAGGAGAATAAGGATGAGGAGGCAAGACGCACAGGGTAGTGATGACCCGCAGAGTCTGTGGTTGCCAGCTCGGGAGAGCTAAGAGAGAGGCAGTGATGCACTGACCCCCATACTCACCGGGCTGGCTGGAGAACTGGGCTACACAGGGTGTCAGGCTTGAGTATGAGTAATTTATCAAACAGAGGGGCTGGGGAATCTGCGGTGACAGCCCCGAAACTGACTCCCAACCCAGCCGGGCAGAGACACCAGGGTTAAAGGGAAGGCACTTCAACTCCCTCCCGGTAGCACTGGGATGAATTTCGGCCCAAACTTGCTGGACGGAGGCAGCCCAGCCTATCCAAGTGGGCACCCCTACACCCCAGCGTCTAGCAATAACCATCAGGGGAAAGTGCTCTGAAGAAAACAAGCACTCTCACATTGAAGATATTGGGAAAAAGAGGCAGACTAGCTCTTGGTACAGTGCTTGCAAGACAGGCTGAGTAAACATTGGGAAGGGAGAAATGCCACACCAATGACTCCCCAGTCTTCTGCAGCCAGCAAGACCAGAAAAACCAGTTTGGCCAGTTTGAACCAATAAGAGGTGTGGAGTTGTTTGTTTGTTTGTTTGTTTGTTTGTTTGTTTGTTTTAAATGCTGTTTTTTAAAGTAATCTTTTATTATTATTATTATTATTATTATTATTATTATTATTATTATTATTGAATTTTTCATTACTCTTTTATCTTCCAATCGCTTTTTCCTCTCTTCCCTTCTTTCTTGATTTAGGACACCACACTTTCTTTCAATTTTTATCTCTCCTTTCTAACTTCTGCCATTTTTTTTATACCCATGAGTGAGAAAAAAACTTGAAACTGTGAAAGGACCTGAGGTGGACTCAAACAGGGGGCAACCCAAAAGCTGAGACAGTGAGACAAATTTCACTCGACTCTTGCAGGGAAACTGCAAGTTGCTGCATATTTGGATTATTATTATTTTCTCCTTTTTTCATTATTCCTACATCTTTTATCTCAATAGTATTTTTGTATTCCCCTTCTTTCTGTAGAGTCTTCTTTGCTTGGCAGGGTCTATTGTACCATTTGACAGGTTTCCTTTGTTCTCTCTTCTACATTGTATTGCTAATTTACTGTCCTTCATGTGAATTGTGTTCCATCAGCACACTACTCAAAGTCATATAGCCCCTGTTCAGGTTATTGAGACCACATACATTCTAGCATATGAGTGTTGCTCTAATATTATTGTAAATAACTGCTGTTCCACACAAGTGTAAATATTTCACAGCACCCTCCCCTGATATGAGCCCACATCACAGTCTCCTGAACTCTATTATTGGGAAGATTAACACTATTCTCTCACATGCTACACCTATGTATTACCCTTTACTCTCACCTTACCCCAGAATCTGACCTCCCACAACTTCACTGCTTTCTACATCCAACTCACAACCCTTCCTTTCCCAACAAGAGTATTATCTTCTCCCCATCCTTTCTTAAAAGTGGCCAGTTGGGTTGAAGATCACGGTTAACACTACACATAGCCAGAAGATCTCCTATCTCTTATACTGGCTGCTACTGTATATTTCATAGAATACTCCCCTACTCTCTTAAACCACTTTGTGTACCCCTCCATCTAAGCACAAAAAAAGAGTAGGTGGAAGTGGTGAACACCAGGATACATGAAGAAGACTGCACCACTGAATGTCACAGGTATTCTAACACTGCAGTTCACACCATAAACCCTGGGAACCAGAACAAATCCATTTAAGAAGTGGAAGTTATCAAGAAGAGTCTCGCAAACAATGAGAAGACAAAGAAACAATCCCCAAATGAAAGGAAAGGAGGAAGCCTCAGAAAGAATGCTAAACGAAATGGAAGCAAGTCACCAATCAGATATTGAATTCTAAGAACTGGTTATCAGGAAGTTCCATGAGAGACAATAAACTACCAGAAACTACAGGAGAACTACAATGAGCTCACCGCAAACTATACCAATATGAAAAAGAAAATAGAAAACATAAACAAGGGCCAAGAGGAAATGAAGAATACAATTGCTGAACTGAAGAACACAGTGGAAGCAATCAAAAGCAGGATGATGAAGCAGAAGATGGGATCAGTGAGCTGGAGGACAAAGTAGAAAAAAACACCCACAAATAGCATGTAAAGAAAAAATGGCTCAGAAAGAATGAAGAGGGATTAAGAGAAATGCAAGACACTATGAAACGTAACAATATCCATATAATAGGGATACCAGAAGGAGAAGAAGAACAAGGGATAGAAAATCTATTTGAAAAAGTAATGATGGAAAACTTCCCTAATTTGACAAGAGAAAAAGTCACACAAATTTAGGAAACACAGAGAGTCCCAATCAAAAGGAACCCAAAGAGGCCCACTTCAAGACACATCATAATACAAATGGCAAAATTCCAAGACAAAGAAAGAATCTTAAAGGCAGCAAGGGAGAACCAGGAAGTAACATACAAGGGAGCCCCAGTAAGGTTAGCTGCGGACTTCTCAATGAAAACACTCCAAGCCAGAAGAGAATGGTAAGAAATATTCCAAGTAATGAGAACCAGAGGCCTGCAACTTTAGCTGCTTTACCCAGCAAGGCTCTCAATCAAGATAGAAGGCCAAATAAAGAGCTTCCAAGACAAAAGAAGTCTAAAAGAATATGCATCCACCAATCCAGTGCTGCAAGAGATGCTAAAGGGACTGCTCTAAGGAAAGGAAGGAAAAGAGAGAGACAGAGAGGAACATAGGTACAAAAGTGGCAATGAATAAGAACCTATCCATAATAACCTTAAATGTAAATGGATTAAATGTTCCAATCAAAAGACACAGAAGAACTGAATGGATATGAAAGCATGACCCACACATATGTTGCCTACAAGAGTCCCAACTGAGGACAAAAGACATACACGGACTGTGAGT
The DNA here is from genome assembly GCA_004027735.1 of Carollia perspicillata. Classification (NCBI taxonomy): domain Eukaryota; kingdom Metazoa; phylum Chordata; class Mammalia; order Chiroptera; family Phyllostomidae; genus Carollia; species Carollia perspicillata. The sequence goes on from PVKM010034926.1 coordinate 11,615, forward strand.
GAAGGGCTGGAAACAAATTTTCCAAGCAAATGGACAGGAAAAAAAAAAAAAGACGGAGCAACAATACTCATATCAGACAAAATAGACTTCAAAAAAAGGGCCATAAAGAGAGACCCAGAAGGTCACTTCATGATACTCAAGGGAAGACTCCACCAAGAAGACATAAACATTGTAAATATATATGCACCCAACATAAGAGCACCCATATACATAAAGAAAATCTTAGAGGACTTCAAGAAAAACATTGTTAGCAACGCAATTATAGTAGGGGATTTTAACACCCCACTGTGAAAAATGGACAGATCTTCCAAACAAAATATCAACAAAGATATTATGGCATTGAGCAACGCCCTAGATGAAATGGACTTAACTAATATATATAGAGCCCTGCATCTGAAAGAAGCTAAATACACATTCTAATCAAATGCACATGGAACATTTTCAAAGATAGACCACATGTTAGAACACAAAACAAGCCTCAACAAATTCAAGAAATTTGAAATCATACCAAGCATTTTCTCTGACCACTAGGGACTGAAATTACAAACCAATCCCAAGGGAAAACAACCCAAACACTCAAAATCATGGAGATTGAATAGCATGCTTTTAAACAATGAATGGGTCAAGAATGAAATTAGGGAAGAAATAAAAAAGTTTCTGGAAACAAATGAAAATGAACTTACGACAACACAAAACTTATGGAACACAGCCGAGGCAGTCCTGAGAGGGAAGTTCATAGCAATACAGGCCTACCTAAAAAAGACAGAAACATTTCAAACAAACAACCTAACCCTATGCCTACAAGAACTTGAGGAACAACAACAAAGACAGCCTAGAGCTAGTAGAAAAAAGGAAATAATGAAGATCTGAGAAGAATTAAATGACATAGAGACTAAAAGCACAATACTAAGGATTAAAGAATCCAGGAGCTGGTTTTTTGAAAAGATAAACAAAATCAACAAGTCTTTAAGCAGGCTTATTAAGAAAAAAAGAGAGAGGACCCAAAAAAACACAATTAGAAATGAAAGAGAAGAGATTACAACTGACACCACAGAAATACAAAGGATTGTAAGAAATTATTATGAGGGGCTATATGCCAAGAAATTTGAAAACCTAGGTGAAATGGACAAATTTTTAGAAAAAAAATATAATCTTCCAAAACTAAATGAAGAAGAAGCTGAAAGCCTGAACAGACCAATAACAGCAGATGAAATTGAAGCGGTGATAAAAAAAACTCCCGACACAAAAAAGCCCTAGACCAGATGGGTTCATGGGAAAACTCTACAGAGTATATAAGCAAGAACTAACACCTATCCTTCACAGACTATTCCAAAAAATCCAAAGTGATGGAAGACTCCCAAACTCCTTCTATGAAGCCAGCACCATCCTAATCCCGAAACCAGATAAAGACACAACAAAGAAAGAAAACTTCAGGCCAATATCGCTGATGAACATAAACGCTAAAATCCTCAACAAAATATTAGCAAACCGCATCCAGCAATACATTAAAAAGATCATACATCATGACCAAGTGGGATTCATCCCAGGGATGCAAGGATGGTTCAACATTCGCAAATCAGTAAATGTACTACATCGCATAAACAAAAGCAAAGACAAATCTCACATGATCATATCAATAGATGCAGAAAATGCATTTGACAAGTTACAGCACCTATTTATGATAAAAACACTCAGCAAAGGGGGACTATAGAGAGTATTCCTCAACATAATAAGGCCATATATGAGAGACCTACAGCCAACATCATACTCAGTGGACAAAAACTAAAATCTTTTCCACTAAGATCAGGAACAAGACAAGGTTGTCCACTTTCACCACTTCTATTCAATATAGTATTGGAAGTTCTAGCCACAGCAATCAGACAAGAAAAGGAAATAAAAGGCATCCAAATTGGGAAGGAGGAAACAAAACTGTCACTGTTTACAGACGATATGATAGTGTATATGGAAAATCCTATAGACTCTACCCAAAAACTGCTCAACCTAATAAATGAATTTGGCAAAACAGCGGGATACAAAGTCAGTATCCAGAAATCAAAGGCATTTTTGTATACCAACAATGAAACAGCAGAAGCAGAAATCAAGAAAAAAATCCCATTCGATATAACAAAAAGAAAAATACAATACCTAGGAATAAACCTAACCAAGGAGATAAAAGACCTGTATGCAGAAAACTACACAACACTGAAGAATGAAATCAAGGAAGACACAAACAAATGAAAACATATACTGTGTTCATGGATTGAAGAATTAACATCATCAAAATGTCCATATTACCCAAAGCAATATACAGATTCAATGCATATCTATCAAAGTACCAATGGTATAGTTCACAGACATAGAACAAACACTTCAAAAGTTTATATGGAACCATAAACGACCCTGAATATCAGCTTCAATTTTGAGAAAGAAGAACAAAGTAGAAGGGATCACAATACCTGATACCAAACTGTATTACAAGGCCACTGTAATCAAAACAGCCTGGTACTGGCATAAAAACAGGCACATAGACCAATGGAACAGAATAGAGAGCCCAGAAATAAACCCAGGTCTCTACAGTCAGTTCATATTCAACAAAGGGGGCAACACCATAAAATGGAGTAAAAATAGTCTCTTCAACAAATGGTGTTAGGAGAACTGGACAGCTACACGCAAAAAAATGAAACTTAAGCACCAACTTACACCATACACAAAAATAAATTCAAGATAGATAAAAGCTTAAATATAAACTGTTACACCATTAAAATCCTAGAGGAGAACATAGGTAAGAGAATCTCAGATATCTCACCCAGCAACATTTTTACTGATATGTCCCCCAGAGCAAGGGATATAAAGGAAAGAATAAACAAATGGGATCTCATCAAAATAAAAAGCTTCTGCACAGCTAAAGAAAACAGCATTAAAAGAAAAAGAGACCCAACTATATGGGAAAACATATTTGCCAATGATACCTCAGACAAGGGTTTAATCTCCAAAATATACAAAGAACTTACACGACTCCACTCCAAGAAGATAAGCAATCCAATTAAAAAAAATGAGCAAAGGGCTTGAACAGGCATTTCTCCAAGGAGGACATACAGAGGATTCAGAGACACATGAAAAGATGCTCAATATTGCTAGCCATCAGAGAAATGCAAATTAAAACCACAATGAGATACCACTTTACACCAGTAAGAATGGCCATCATAAACAAAGCAACAAACAAGTGTTGGAGAGGTTGTGGGGAAAAGGGGACCATAGTTCACTGTTGGTGGGATTGCAGACTGGTACAACCACTATGGAAAACATTATGGAATTTTCTAGGAAAACTAAAAGTGGAACTGCCTTTTGACCCTGCTAGGATTCCACTGCTTGGATTATATCACAAGAACCCTGAAACACCATTCCAAAAGAACCTATGTACCCCAATGTTCATAGCAGCACAATTTACAATAGCCAAGTGCTGGAAGCAACCTAGTTGCCCATCAGTAAATGAACGGATCAAAAAACTATGGTACATATACACAATGGAATTCTATGTGACAGAAAGAAAGAAGGAACTCCTACCCTATGCAACAGCATGGATGGAACTGGAAAGCATTATGCTAAGTGAAATAAGCCCGGTGGTAAAAGACAAATACCATGTGATCTCACCTTTAACAGGAACGTAAGCAACAAAACAAACAAGCAATCCAAATATAACCAAAGACATTGAAATAGAAAACAGGATGATAGCAACCAGAGGGGAGAGGGGAGGGGATTTCAGG
>PVKM010034927.1:0-15372 GCA_004027735.1 Carollia perspicillata
ACTAAATTTTGCTGTTTCTTAAATCTTATATTACTCTATCCAGCAAGGCTACCATTTAGAATAGAAGGGCAGATAAATTGCTTCCCAGATAAGATCAAGTTAAAGGATTTCATCATCACCAAGTCCTTATTATATGAAATGTTAAAGAGACTTATCTAAGAAAAAGAATATGATCAAAACTATGAACAGTAAAATGACAACAAACTCACAGCTATCATCAACTGAACCTAAAACAAAGACAAAAACAAATGAAGCAAACAACTAGAACAGGAAGAGAATCACAGAAATGGAGATCACATGGAGCATTATCAGCGGAAGCAGGTAAGTGGAGAAAAGGGAGAAAAGGTAGAGGGAATAAGAAGCATAAATGGTAGGTACAAGATAGTCAGGGGGAGGTAAAGAATAGTATGGGAAATGGAGAAGCCAAGGAACTTATATGTATTACCCATGAACATGAACTAAGGGGGGAAATACTGGTGGGAGGTGTGGTGCAGGGTGGAGGAGAATAAAGAGGAGAAAAAAATGGACAAATGTAATAGCATAATCAATAAAATATGCTTAAAAATATTGTGCCTAGATTCATGTTATTCCCTCTTTCTAGCAAATAAAATTTGTGTTGAACAAATGAATGAATGAGCATGTTAATGAAAGTTCCAAATCTTCCAGGGAAATAAGCAAACAACCAAACAAACAAATGTGATTTTCTTTGGAAGCATTCAATTTATAAATATTTTGCTTCTTTCTTTGGTAAGTTTTTGGTTGCTATTCCATTTTCATACTGAGGTTTGGTATTAAATTTATTATCTGCAAGTACTTATCATCCAGAGACCTCTAATGGACACTACATAATAATTTAATAGTTTCCATTTATTTTTTCATGAATCATTATGTTTCTATTTCTTCCAACAACCTTGTTAGATATGTACTAACACATCCAATTGGAAGATGAAGATACATATTTCACAGGTTAAGTCAGTTGCATGAAGCGCTAGTTAAGGTTGGCACCATCAGCTACATTGCAACGTTTCACTGTTTGTCTTTCTAAAATTAGATCAACCATAGTTGTTTCTTCATGTAAAAATATATTTTGAAGAGAAAGATGATTATTTCAAACACCTGGTTCTTTTGAAAACAAGAAAAAGTTGCCAGGTGCTGTGAAAGTATGTGTATGTATGTCCATGTAGCCAGCAACTTGTCTAAAACTGGCAGGCTCCATCTAGGACACCCCAAGAAACATATAAATGGTAACAGGGCAAGGCACAAACTGAAAATCCCCTATGATATTGAAATAATATCATTGAGAACATCCAGTATAAGGTATGCTAAAATCTGTACTTAAAAACATGTCTGCAAATCAAAGACTACTGAGGATGCCCTTCTACACCTCTACAATTTGTGACAGTACATTTATCAGTGTCAAGCTATCGAATATAGAACATATCATTCAATAAAAATAAGAATATAGAAACCAAATGTTTATTTTTATTAATCTATATATATTTAGCATATTCAAAAGCACCTTGTACAAGGGATAAACATTTTTGAAGTTTCTTACATTGCTTCTATATTTATATAAAATTTTTAAGGGTGACAAAAAGTAGTCTTACCTTCACTGATCAAGACAAAAATTGAATTTCCATTATTTTCAGACTTGATAGTACTTAGGAAGCTTTGCACACAAGAAGTTTAGATGAAAAATTTCCCCTCTCTTCTGTGTAGCAGCTCTACCTTTTTTTTTCTTTATATATAGCAATATATATTCAAAGAAATGTATTCCCAGTAAGGCATTCAAAATGAATTCAAACAAATTGAGTTTGGTTGATTGATTTAGTGCTTTCATAAAACATTTAAAGTTCAGCCCTAGCTGGTGTATCTCAGTGGATTGAGCATGGGCCTGCAAACCAAACAACCACAGTTCAATTCCCAGTCAGGGCATATGCCTGGGTTGCAGGCCAGTTCCCAGAAGGGGACGCATGAGAGGCAACTATACATTGATATTTCTCTCCCTCTCTCCTTCTCTTCCCCTCTAAAGATAAATAAATAAAATCTTAAAAAAAACATTTAAAGTTCAAAAGGGTAGGCCCTGACCAGTGTGGCTCAGCTGGCTGGGCATTGTCTAGCAAAGTGAAGGGTCAGGTTCAATTCCCAGTCAAGGCACATGCCTAGGTTTGCTGGTTTCAGTTCCCAGTCAGAGCGACTGCAAGAGGCAACTGATCAATGTTTCTCCTTCATACTGATGTTTCTCTCCCTCTCTTTCTCCCTGCTTTCTCTCTCTCTAAAAATCAATAAGTAACATCTTAAATAAATAAATACATACATACATAAATAAAAGTTTTGAAAGGACGGTATTTAATAATTGACTTTTGCTTTAGTTTACATTCCCACCTAGATATCTTCATTAACCCAGGAACATATTTTCAATAGTTTATTTATAGTTCACATAATAAAAAGGTAGTTAGTCATAGTTAGCCATTTATGGTCTGGTGAGGCCAGGCAATCAGAGTAGCAGGAGCAGAGGGCAGTAGGCTAGAGGGGCAGAAATGCATTATTTACCACTCCTTGATGAGAAGACACAGTCATCTTTGCCTGAAGAAGAGAGTGGCAAAACCAACAATAATATCCAACACACACACAAAAAAAAAACAAATAGCAGGCTGATGCAGACCCCTGCTCATGGGATCCATGTGTTGTGGTTGCGACAAATAAATTTCACAAGGACTACAGAAGTCTCATGGAGAAAAAGGGATGGCACGACTGCTCTCTGAGAGAGAGAGGGCACCGACCCCTGCCTGAACAGGCTTGTACTGCTTTTCTGGGCACATTACATCCAGGATGGTCCTAGTTTACTATGTATAGGTTCACTTTAGGTGGTTACCTTTTACAGAAAACAAAGGAGAGGATGTTGCTAATTACATCAAAGAAGAAGGATATTTGCAAATGCAAAGGGAAAAGTGGTTGAACTGGTTACACTTCTCCTTGAAAGGTTTAGCATAGATTTTAAGAAGTTACTTTAAAGATATGCAGTAAGCATTTGCTGCCTCAATTCAAGGTGAGGGAGTTTTAGCAAAAGCAAGCTTGAAAGCAGTCTAGGTACAATGCGGGCCTGATTCCCAGTGGGAGAACCTATCCATGGGCATAGGTCCTGTGTGCTGGACCTGGCTCCCCACTGGCTTTTCTGAATGGGCACTGGACTACATTTCCCACTGCCATGCATAACGGTCCCCTGTAGCGGGTAGCAAGTAGTAACCTATAGTCTAGAGCATTATGTTGGTCTTTTTAGGGTACTGGTTTGAGTTTGGTCAAATTATCTAGTTATGTTGCATTGCATATAAAAACACACCCCTCCTGTAGGCATCTCTTTTACTCTCACACTACACTAGATGTGTGGGTTTTCAACACACCAAGCAGTTCTCACTACACAAGCTTGGTGTCTTACAGTTCAATTCAATCCTGACTCTATCTACCTGGGGTTAGCATCACATTCCAGAAGTTAAAGGCTTAGTTGCACAACACTGTCCTCACTCTTCACTTCAGATGCCAACACAGATCCCAGGATGTCATCTGTACTTCTGACCAACTGCCTATAAATTGAGCTTTCCACAATCCGCTCCTTAGTTTATAAGAAAGGTTAGTGAATAAATGTAGGCCCTTCTCACTGAAATGTATTTTTTATGTACTATTCTGTGTGAAGGGGGGAGTACATTTCCAGAGCTTCCTAGTCCTTGGATAATACTCATTATTTTTTTCTTGTTACCGAATACTTATTACTCTCACCCTAAGCTATAAACTTTAATGAGGAGATCCAGACTCTCACCTATATTAGGAGTCTAAGACCCTTGTCGCAATGGCTCTCTCAGGTGATGACTGCTAAATTTGTTTACTCACCATTGCAATTTATCTATAAAGCACCAATATAACAAAGCGAATCACCAGAATGTCAAATGATTTTTCCCTGCATCCATCAGGTACTACTGATGCACTACTTCCTGTTCATGATCAGGGTTAATTATACCTGTCAGAATGTGACTCTTTTCCTTGCCTGATAGTCTCTTGGCATGAAGAACAAAAAGTGATGGAATAGAAGCTATGGCTTAAACTTTAATGGGATTACTCAGTTGGAAGAAATTTCCTTTTGGTAATTAGGATCTCAACAGTAAAAAAAAAAAAAAAACAACAGAATTGTGGGGAAAATATGCATAAATTTTCCAAGAGGGTCATGGAAAGTGATGCTATACGGAAATAACCCTATTTTTACTCTTTGGTCCCCTGTCCCATCTATTTTGCCTATCAAAGACACAGTATCTTATGATTAATTTCCCCTTATTCATAGAGCATATATTCCAAGACTGCCAGTGAATGCCTGAAACTGCATAAAGTACCAAACCACAAATTATAGATAGATGATAGATAGTAAGATAAACAGATGTGTGTGTGTAAATATATATATATATATATATATAAATGTAGATAGACATACTACATTTTATAGATATAATACAGATACCTATGATGAAGTTTGATTTATAAATTAGGCAATAACAAGGATAAAAGATTCATTCTTACCATAGATCTTAGCAACCTCAGCATTCATTTTGTTCTTTCCCTTCTAAGTTGAGAACTTTCACCAGGAAACACTTTATAGCTTCTCTTTGGCATATTCAAATTGCCAACATCACTACTCTTGTGCTTCAGGGCATTTTTAAATAAAATAAGGGTTGCTTGAACACAAATATTATGACACCAGGACAGTTGATCTGATACCTGAGATGGCATGTGGGAAGGTAATATGTACTGCATAGAGACGTGGGAGAAAGGATAAGTCATGTCATGAGTTGGATGAAACTAAATGGCATGAGATTTTATCACACTATTCAGAACAATGTACAATTTAAAATTTATGGATTGCTTATTTCTGGAATTTTCCATTTAATATCTTCAGACCATAGTGGACCATGGATAAATAAAATCACAGAAAATGAAACTGGATAAGGAGGGTCTATTGTATTAGTTTAGGTTGTATGCTGGGAACTGGAGGTTGGAAACACATCTACACAAGTTAATCATCTCCAAGTTGAGTTGTCAGCCATGATTCAGGCTATACCTTGTATATGTCAAGCTGGCACCTTTTGAATAATGTAATATGTTGTAAAACCAGTGGACTCCATGGGCATGAACCTGTGTCATAACTCCCTTTTGCATAGCGAGTCCCTTGATTTGATGCAATATAGTTCAGAATCCTGTGTTAATGGATCAAATATCTGTTAGCCTTTAGATATTGGTGCTAGCAGAGAATGTGCTAATAAAAAAGAAAAACTTATACTTGGAGTATGTGTCAATTGGTCAATATAAATCATTGGCTCTTCAAGGGTAGAAGGAATCAAATGTGATCAGTTTTATTCTAGATGGTTGGTTGGTGTCTTTGGGAGGTCTCTTGTACCAGTGAATTGAACAACTGTCCATAGCAGTAGTGATATTAGCCTTAGTGCATGGACGCTCTTGCTGCTGGGCCTGCATATGGCTTTTATTTCTGTCACTATGTTCCTTTCTTCACGTAACCATTTTCCAGCAGTGGGGTGGTAATGATAGAGGCTGGCTGACATCAACTGGCAAAGTTGTGTCATTTGCTTGGTTTTTAGCCCTTCAGTGGTAGGTGATATTCTTTGGTATGTGTTAAGATGTAATATATATTCATATTAAATTATCATAGGTCCATCCAATTATATACTTCTTCTCCAAAATTCTTTAACCTTGATTTTTCAAGATTCCTCCTTTTCTTCTTACAGGCCTATGACTAACCAGTCAAGTCATTCACCACCATCTGTAATTTTGCATGTGTAAATATGTGTGTATGTGTGTAGGTATATATGTATATATGTGAGTATAATATATATTATGTGTATATGTGTATAATATATGTGTGTGTGTTTATATAATGTGTGTAATACATATGTAACAACACATTATATGTGTGTGTGTATATATATAATATAAACATACACAAAAATAAAACACCCCAGTCTCCTTCTTTTTACACAGAAAGTGGCATATCAGATACACAGACTAAATTTCTTCTAATTTCCCCTTCCTGCTGTTTTTCCATAATCCCTGAGTGAATCTTCAAAGTAGCTGAAGTGCACCTCTGAGTTGCATCCAAAATTCAAGCTGACTAACCTATGAAATAAGCATGTTGTTTCTCCTCGTCCATGAGTTTGTAATAAAGAAGACTTCTGTAGTCATAGGTGTCAGCTTGGGTAGTTTCTGGAGAAAGAGTGGCAGATGACAAAGGGTCTGGGCCTAACATAGAGGAGGGAAATTGAGTGTTTTGTAAATCAGTCAATCAATCAATCAATCAATCAATCAATCAATCAATTAATTTTAGTTCCAAGGGGTATCACATCTGTGTATTGACTTTTTTAATTTTGGTATTTAAATTTTATTGTCTAGTCCCTTAACTTGGCATTTAAAACATCCGCTATTATAGTGAGAGATAATTGTACCACTAGACTTCTGAATACTCAGAACATAGCAGATATATCAAATTATTTTAGACCTTTTCTTTGAAAAGAGCACTAAAAAGCTAGAGTTAATTCTGAATATGTTGGCAAGAACAGTACAAATTAAACTATTATAATTAAAGGAAAGCCATAGAGGCTCTTTAGCCTAAATGTATAACAGGTAATTGGACATGAGAGGATATGAACAAAAACTAGGTTGACATCTTTAGAAAGATTCCTTATGGGTTTCTGAGAAAGCAATACGAGGCTCAGAGGAAAGATGTAGAGAGAAAGCTTTAAGTGTAAGTACAGGAATAATATACTAAGTAATGGAACTGTGCATAAAATAGAATGGCTGGTTAATATCTCATTTTATCATTCATTCATTCTTTAAACATTTGAAAGTATTACATATTTTTACTAGTTGCTTTGGACTGATAGAATATAAAGTTGAATCAGGTGTAGCAGATCTGTACTTTTAAAGACATAGTTTTTGATAGTAAAAATATGTAGACAAATAACTGTAAATAAGTGGTATATATATAACAAATGAAATATTGAAATCCAGGATTGGGCACAGTCCATGAAACTTGGACAGAAAATGTGAGGCAGGGAAATTTACCCAACTCAGGAAAAGTTTCATGGGATAGAAGGTATGCAAATAAAGGCAAAATGATCAGTTTTCAGCAGCCTTATTGAATCAAAGTTGGAAGTCGCCACTTTTCCTTACTCTGCTCAATTTCACTAGTCTTCTTCAAAAATTTTCTTCATTCAATTGAAAACCAACTGAAATAATTTGATTGACCTATTTGTTAACACATTTTTTTTGTCTTTCTCTTTCCTTGCTGGAAGGCAAACTCAATGAGGGCTGAGAGCCTCTCTTGCTCACAGTTCTATCCCCAGTGTTTGGATCACTGCCCAGTACTGTGTCTGTGCTCAATAAAAGCGTATTGAATTTAAAAAGTTTTCCAGATTTTTCTATAATTCTGAAAGCATACATTCTTCCTTCCTTTTAATAAAATGTATCTGTGAATTCTCTTATACTTCATATAGCACAAGTCAAGGAAGCTAATATAAAAATTCCGTATTTAAGAATAGTTATATCCAGGTGTCATTTTATACTGAAATATGCCATGTGTTTTAACTCAATGACAATTTAACTTAAAGCCTGACTATGTGGAATGAAGATTAACAAGCTGCAACTCTCTGATGATAGTTACTAACCATTCAAGCCATGTACTTGTGATTAATTAAGAAACAGGTTGTGGGCTTATATATCCACAAGCTCAGCTACACAGACATGAAGGCAGGTTTTCAGGGGAAGGCAAACTTCTCTCATCTTTTGAACTCTCAATGCCTATTTTATTTTCATACCAAGAGGATATGCCACCAAATCATATCTTTTCAAATCCATAAGTAACAAATCTTTCTGTTCAAACTACCTCCCACAAAATTATTGAGCAAACTATGCAAGTGAACTGACAAGCAACTATGGTTTTGGGAAAACTGGTGTATGAAATAAGAATCCAATACCATCTATACTCCCTGACTTCTCTGGCAGATCCAGAAATAATCCTGAGTAATGGTTATTAACATTCTTTTTAAAATTTTGTATCTGTTTCCTTTTTAAAAAGTGGTTGGGTGGAGAGTGGGAGGTTTTGATGTACTTTTGTTCTGCATCTGCCTCGTGCCTAAATTTATAATTGTTCTACTATAGGACCTTAGAAATAAGTATTTCTAAGCATACAGCACAGACTGAGTGACCCCCTGGCTTGTTTTCAAGTTGCTAATTATTTGGCTTCCATAAGCAGCATATAACAGCCCCCACATGAGCCTGAAAACAGAGGAGGATCATTTGAAGACATTACCCACACAGTAGAAGCCAGAGTCTAATTGTTATTTTCCCACTGGTCTGAGAGAGGAAAAAAATAGCACCAATGATAAAATCTCTGATTTTTTTTCTCTATAAAACAAAAATTTTCTCAGGGCCAGAAATGTCTCTGAACATAGGCACCATTTTATGGCTGATTCAGTGAAGGAGATTTATCACAGAATTACCTTTCCTGTATTGATTCTCTTCATCTGCAACTCAGAGTGAGTGACAGGCTTTATCTTCTATAGTTTCTATTATCCTTTGTGGTCATAGCCTTTCTCAAGGGACAAAATACTTGTGATACGTCTTCCTTGTCCATTCATGTACAGCTTAATTCACTCATTCATGGCTCTCTATTAAGGCAATCATTCAAGTCAGTCACTTAGTCTAAAGGTAGCAGGCTTAGATGAGAGAATTTTAATTATCTCTATATTTACTTAAGTATATGTTTTTTAGCAGCAGTACATTTTTGTGAAAATATCATATTTTCACAAAATATTTCACATTTTTGTGAAATTTTTGGATGTTAGTGTCCAAAGTACTCTTAGTTTAAGTCTTTGTACTGCCTTTTACTAACAGTACACTTTTTGGTGATTTACTCAATGATTTGAAGTTCACTTATTTTTTCATTCATAAATTACTAAATCTCATAGAGAGCAGTAGATACACTAACATGAATCAGGTATGGTCCTTGCTTTCCAAAGGTCCATGATCTAACTAAAAGTACATAGAGCCCTGGCTGGTGTGGCTCAGTGGATTAAGCACCAGACGGCTAACTGTAGGGTCACTTGTTCAATTCTCAGTCAGGGCACATGCCTGGGTTGCAGGCCAGGACCCCAGTGGGGGGCTCTTGAGAAGCAATCACACACTGATGTTTCTCTCCCTCTCTCCCTCCCTTCCCCTCTGCCTACAAATGGATAAATAAATTAATTAAGATTTAAAAAATACATAAATAGATGATTTTAATAAAATTCTAGGAAGATGCAAGATGGCAGAGGAGTAGGTGAAATCTACACTAAACTCTTCCCAGGACCATACTGGAATTACAACTAAATTATAGAAAAACCGTCCTGAATAACCACTGAACACTAGCTGGAGAGAAGCCTTATAACCAAGGACTTACAGAAGAATCCACATCACCACATCAAACTGGTAGGGAGTACAAAGGCATGATAGGGCTGCATGGGCTCCCACAGGTGGCAGCTGAAATTCCAAAGGGACACTTCAACAGAGGAGTGGGGGTCCCCCTGAGAAGTGTGGTGTCTAAACCCTTTGTTGGGCTCCCTAGCTTAGAGTACCAGAACTAGGATAACAACCCAGATAACATATAGCTGTGAATAGCAGCAGGGTTTTTGTCCACAAGGGAAAGATAGCTAGAGATGCAGAGAGTCTCTTAAAGGGCCAACATAGAAAACTTTGCTTGCAACCACTTACCCTGGGCTCCAGCAGAGGGAAGTCAGAGCAGACCAGAGCCACATGAGGAGAGTCAGGGGTTGGTGCTCTGGGAAGAGGACTGAAGTGACAGCCTTCAATATCCCTGTGCTGAGTCATTCCTCCTATGGAAAGAACCATCTTTTTCATGCAGAGCACTCCTCTCCATATGGCAGTAGCCTGGGGGAAAACAATAGCTCTGCCCACAGGAATCCTTTTCAGCCCACATTGTGAAGCTTAAGCCAGGGGGCTGAGGAGTACAGCTGCAAGCTATTTAAATTGTAAAAGATTGAAATCATATCAAGCATCTTCTCTCACTATAATGGCATGAAACTAGAAATCAATCACAAAAAGAAAACTAAAAAAATACACAAATACTTGGAAGCTAAATTAAACATGAATGAATTAATAATGAAATCAAGGAAGAAATAAAAAATACCTTGAAATAAATGCAAATGAGAACACAACCACCCACATCTATGGGACACAGCTTAAGCAGTTATAAGAGGGAGATTCGTAGCATTACAGGCCAATCTCAAGAAAAAGTAAAGAACTCAAATAAACAGTCTAACTTTACAGTTAAAACAAGTTGTAAAAGAAGAACAAATGAAGCCCAAAGTGAGTAGAAGAAAGGAAATAATAAGAATCAGAACAGAAATAAATAAAATAGAGTCTAAAAAGAAAACAAATCAAAAGATTGATGAATCCAAGAGCTGGTTCTTTGCAAAAATAAACAAGATTGACAAATCTTTAACCAGGCTCATCAAGAAAACAACAGAGAGTATCCAAATAAATAAAATAAGAAATGAAAGAGGAGAAAAAAACACTGACATCTAAGAAATACAGAAAATTGTAAGAAAATATTATCAACAAGTATGTGCTAACAAATTGGGCAACCTGGATGAAAGGCATAAATTTCTAAAAACATACAATCTTCCCAAACTAAATCAGGAAGAATCAGAGAAGCTGAATAGACAGATTATAATGTGTAAATTAAAGCAGTAATCAAAAAGCTCCCAACAAACAAAAGTCCTAGACAGGATGCATTCACAGGTTAATTTTAGCAAACATTATGAGACAAATTAACACCTTTCCTTCTCAAATAATTCCAAAAATTCAAGAGAAGGGAAGGCTCTCAGGCTCCTTTTACAAGACCAGCAATATCCTAATTCCAAAATCAGCTAAAGATGCTACAAAAAAGAAAAAAGAAAATTATAAGCCAATAACCTTGATGAACATAGACACTAAAATACTCAACAGAATATTAGCAAATAGAATCCAACAATAGCTGAAAAAAATCATACACCATAATCAAGTGATATATTCCAGTAATGCAAGCGTGATACAATATTTGCACATCAATAACTGTGATTCACCACATAAACAAAATGACAGATAAAAACCACATGATGATATCAATTGATGAAGAAAAAGCATTTGATAAAATCCAGCTTGCATTTATGATAAAAATGCTCAGCAAAGTGTAAATGCTTAGAAGGAACATACCAAAGCATAATAAAAGCCATATATGACAAACCCACTGCCAGCATCATACTCAATAAGCAATAACTACAAGTGTTCCCCTTAAGATTGGGAACATGACATTGATGTCTGGTTTCACCTCTCCTATTCAACACAGTACTGGAAGACTTAGTCACAGCAATTAGAAAAGAAGAAATAAAAGGCACCTAAATTGGAAAGTTAGTAGTAAAACTGTCTTTATTTGCAGATGACATACTTTACATAGAGAACCCCAAAGATTCCACCAAGAAACTACTAGCAATGATAAATTAACTCAGTAAAGTATTGGGATACAAAATTATTAACCAGAAATCAGTTATATTATTATATACCTTATAAATTATATCATAACTCATTATCATAAAGGAAATTTCAGAGAACAATGCCACTCACAATTGCCTCAAAAAGAATAAAATACATAGGAATAAATCTAGCCAAGGATGTAAAAAAACTACTTGGAAAATTATAAGACACTGAAGAAAGAAATTGAAGAAGATACAAATAAGTGGAAACATATACCGTATTCACAGATAGGAAGAATTAATATCATTAAAATATCCATACTACCCAAAGAAATCTATAGATTGAACACAATTCCTATCAAGATAACAACAACATAATTCATAGAACCAGAATAAATATTTCAAAAATTATATGGAAACACAAATGCCCCACATAGCAACAGTGATCCTGAAAAAAGAAAAGTTGTAGGAATTATACTACCTAATATCAAAATATACTATAAGTCCATAGTAACCAAAACAGCATGGCACTGGCATAAAAACAGACACATAGATCGATGGAACAGCATAGAGAGACCAGAAATAAATCCACACCTTTATAATAAATTAATATTTGACAAAAGAGGATAAATTTATAGTGAGCTAGAAATAGTTTATTCAATAAATAGTGTCAGGAAAATTAGACATGCACATGCAAAAAAAAAGAAAGAAATTTGACCACCTTCTCATGCCACATACAATAAATTCAAAATAAATTAAAGACCTAAATGTTAGACCTGAA
This sequence comes from Carollia perspicillata, assembly GCA_004027735.1. NCBI lineage: Eukaryota > Metazoa > Chordata > Mammalia > Chiroptera > Phyllostomidae > Carollia > Carollia perspicillata. Next base: position 12,343 of record PVKM010034927.1, read on the forward strand.
ACCATAAAACTATTACAAGAATGCATAGGTAGTAAAATCTTGGACATTGCCTGTAGCAATATATTTTTAATATATATCTCATTAGGCAAGGGAAACAAAAGAAAAAAAATGGGGCTACACAAAACAAAATATTTTTGCACAGCAAAGGAAACCATCAACAAAATAAAAAGACAGCCCACAGAATGGGAGAATATATTTGCTGATACACCGGATAAAGGGTTAATATCCAAAATTTATAAAGAACTTACAAAACTTAACACCAAAAACAAATAATCCAATTAAAAATTGCCAAAGAACCTGAATAGACACTTTTTCAGTGATGACATACACATAGACAATAGACATCTGAAAAGGTGCTCAACTGTTCATCAGAGAAATGCTAATTAAAACCATGACAGGATATCACATCACACTAGTCAGAAAGGCTACCATCAATAAATCAACAAACAAGTGCAGGTGAGGATGCGGAGAAAGCGGGACCATTTGCACTGTTTGTGGGAATGCACATAGGTGCAGTCATCATGGGGAGCAATATGGAGATACATCAAAAAATTAAAAATGGAACTGCCTCATGACCCAGTGATTCTCCTTCTGGGAATTTATCCAAAGAAACCCAAAACAGTGATTCAAAAGAATATAAGCATCCTATGTTCATTGCAGCCTTATTTACAGTAGGCAAAATTTGGAAGCAGCCCAAGAGCTGCTTCCATCATTAGATAAGTGGATAAAACAGATATGGTACATTTACACAATGGAGTACTATTGGGTCATAAATAAAAAAGAAAAATTTGCCCTTTGCAACAGCATGGATAAGAAATAAGCCAGTTAGAGAAAGATAATACCATATGAAATCTAATGAAAAAACTAAACTAACAAGCAAAATAGGGACAGACTCATAGATAGAGAGTAGGCTGACAGCTTTGAGGGGTTGTGGTATAGAGGGTAGAGGGATCTAGCAAAAAAGAAAAAGGACTCATGGACATTGACAACAGTGTGGTGATTGCAGGGGTTGGGGATGGGGCCTGGATAGGGCCGGGGAGGTAGTTGGAGGACATGGAAAAGGGTATAAGGGGGATAAATAGTAATGGAAAAATACAGTAAAAAAATAAAATTGTAAGGCATGTGTTAATATTAGGAGATTTTAGTAATACAGAATATGTCAACAACTTTCTCTTAAGTAAGACACTTTTATGTAAGTGCAATTTGTTAATGCACATAATAATGATTATCTCCACATATTTTTTCAACAATATCTGTCATTCAGCTCCTCAAGATTATATAAAATACGAATAGATCCTGTTTAACCTTTACCATGAAATCTATGTGGTTACTTCTTTCACTGTGTGAGCTCCTTTCTTCCAAAACCATTAATATCCTGCCTGCAGTAGCTCATATATATTTTATTTCTTATTTCTATGCTGCATTTAAATTTATGTTAACTACTTCATCCATCCTTTCTCCACAATGAGATTAAAAGATTATAAAAAGCATAAGTATATGTGGAATTTATTTTATTTCCTTCTATTGTACTGCACATAATGCACCTACAAAATGTTCAATGAATAGTAGATGGATGTATATTAATAGCCTATCTTTTGTCTTTCATGGCCCTATTTATTAGAGGTGTGCATACCATAGAAACCCAGTGAATATTTCTGACTCAGTTACTGATTTTCCTTTGAGGACTTCTTTCACTGAAAATATCCAAGAGAACTTTAACAAATCTATATATTTCAAAGTCATCTGTATCTCAGTTCTTATGTTCACATTAAATAGTAACAGGAATGTAAAAAGTTCAAACCTTATAAAAATATATTCTTCTTTACTAAAGAGTAAAGTATATGATTAAGGGCTGCCAGAAAAATATTCTGGCAGACCTCTTATGCTGAAATTATTCTGAGAGAAAGTTAAGTAGTTATAAAATATAAAGTTATCATCACAATTTTTCCCTTTGAAAGGAAGTATAAAATGTGAGAACACTGGTATTTTCCAGAAGTGGCTAGCATTTCTCTTAAAATCAAAATATGACCATTCAATATAAGCCTGTGATGGATGTATTTGCTCTAAAAATGTCTTCTGATTTCTTATTCCGTTTTCATTTTCAACATGATCAACCTGCTAATATAAAAATGTTCCAGAGACTTCCGGCCAAGATGGAGGCATAATTGGACATACTGTGCCTCCTTGCACAACCAAAATAAGGACAACAAAAAATTAGAAACAAAAGAACAACCAGAACTGACAGAAACTTGAATTGTATAGCAGTCTGATAACCAAGGAGTTAAAATAGACTCATTCATCCAGACCTGTAGGAGGGTTGGTGTCTGGCAGCCAGGCAAAGAGGTGCCCCAGCAAACAAAGCAGTGGCTTGTGGACCCCAGGCACACAAGACAGCAGCTGGCCGACCCTGGGTGTGCAAGATGGCAGAAGGTGGACTCCGGGCTTGCAGGTGGTGGCTGGCAGACCCCAGACATGGGGTGGCAGCTGGCAGATCCAGCGAGGCATGCAAGGCAGCTGGCTGACCAGGCAGTCACATATTCATGCACAGATAAACCAAACAAAACTGGGAAGCAAAACAGACTGCACAACCCAGGGCCCCAGTGCAAGGAAATAAAGCCTCAAAACACCAATTGAAAACACCTATGGGGGTTGAGGCAGCAGCAGGAGAGACTCCCAGCCTCACAGGACAGTTTATTGGAGAAGCCCACAGGGCCCTAGAATGTACACAAGCTCACCCACCCAGGAGTCAGCACCAGAAGGGCCCAGTTTGCTTGTGGGTATTGGGGGAAGTGACTGAAATCTGGCAGAGAGCAGAGCAAGTGCCATTGTTCCCTCTCAGACCCCTCCCCCACATACAGCATCGCAACACAGAGACATGGGTTGCCCATCTTGGTGAGCACCTAAGACTCTGCCCCTTATACATAGCAGGTGCACAGAGACAAAAACATGTCCCAAATGAAAGAACAGAACAAAGCCCCTGAAAAAGTACAACTAAGTGATGAAGAGATAGCCAACCTATCAGATGCACAG
>PVKM010034928.1:0-15371 GCA_004027735.1 Carollia perspicillata
AAAGCTCATTAATCATTATCAGGCAGTAAGGTTCAAACAATAGATAACATACAAAGAACTCTAAGGGCCTATTTTGTGTCAGGGTCAGATAGCTAAAGAGCCATAAAACTTTGAGGAACAAACTCACTTCCTGCTTGGACCCTTATCTAATTGAGAGCATTCTAAACAAAGCAGGTTTCACAGTATTTTACGTACTCTTTCTTAGGCCTGATCACCCTAGGGAACCCGCCCTTCTGAGCACAGCGTAGCACCCACCACTGGCATTATTTCAGGCTTAAGACATTGTTTTAGGCTTTAGTCAGGCAGGAGAAGTAAGGCAGCCAAGAGATTAGGAGACTTCTGGAAGACAGAAGGTGGACTCAGGCTATGTCAAAGCCAAAGGGCGAGGGTCCATCACCTCCTTTTGCTATAGTCCCCCAAGTCCTTCCCTGGGGCCTCCCCGTGATCATGCCTGTCTAAGGTTGTTCCCCCTTGGGTAATCTTACCTGTCATTGGCTAACTGATCAAGTATTGGGGGCCAGTTATGGAAAAAGAAGGAGAAGTGGCACCCCTGCCAGGGAGATAAGCTTTGTCTCCTTAGTGGTTTGTGGTCTGAAGGTCACTCACTCACCCTTAGCCATGGGGGCATTACAGCTTCTGAAACCAGGCAGGGTGGTTCCCAACAGAATCTTTAGTGTTCTCTCTTTAGTATCATGTCATTTGTAAATAATGAGAGTCTTACTTCTTCCTTTCCAATTTGAATATCTCTTTTGTCTTTCCCTTGTCTGATTTATGTGGTTAGGACTTCCAATAATACGTTGAATGAAAGAAGTGAAGGTGGACATCATTGTCTTTTAGCTTTTTTTTTAAGTATGTTAGCAGTGGTTTTGTTATATATGGTCTTTATTATATTGAGATATATTCTCTATATTTGCATGTGGCTGAGAGCTTTTATCATAAACTAATGCTTGATTTTTGTCAAATGCTATTTCTACATTTATTTACATAATTTTATGGTTTTCATTCTTCAATCTATTACATATTACACTAATTCATTTGTAGATATTGAGCCAACTTTACATCCAAAGAATAAATCACACCTGATAACAATATATGATATTTTTAATAAAATTAATTCAATTTTGTTGAGGTTTTTGCATCTACATTAATTATAAATATGGCTAAGAATTATTGTAAAATAAGAAATCACTTTAATCCACGATATCATTGGCAAATATGTTTTCCCATATGGTTGTTTCCCATTTCATTTTGTTGATGTTTTCTTTAGTCGTGCTGAAGCTCTTTCTTTCCTTTATATCCCTTGCCCAAGGGGGGGTATTGGTGAAAATATTGCTACGTGGGATGTCTGAAATTTTTCTGCCTATAGTTTCCTCTATGACTTTTATGGCATTGCAACTTATATTTAAGTCTTTTATCCATCTTGAGTTTATTTTGGTGTATGCTGTAAGTTGGTGATCTAGTTTCATTCTTTTGCATGTACTTGTCTGTACCCTCCAACACCGTTTATTGAACAGGCTATTTTTACTAGATGTTACATCCCTGTCCTCTCAGTCAAATATAAACCTACCATATTGACATGGGTTTATTTCTGGGCTCTCTATTCTGATCCATTGATATCCTAAATATGTAAAGAACTCGCATGACTCCACACCAGGGAAACAAACAGTCCAATTAATAAATGGGAAAGGGACCTGAACAGACACTTCTCCAAGGAGGTCATACAGAGGGCACATTGACACATGAAAAAATATTCAACATCACTAGTCATTAAAGAGATGTAAATTGAAACCACAATGAGATATCAAGTCACACCAGTCAAAATGGCCACCATTAACAAATCCAAAAAAAAAAACAAGCCCTGGAGCAGTTTTGGAGAAAAGGTAACCCTAGTACAAGGCTGGTGGAAATGAAGACTGGTGAAACCACTATGGAAAACAGTATGGAATTCCTTCAAAAAACTAAAGATGGAACTGCCTTTTGATCCAGTAATTACATTCCTGGGACTAGACCCTAAGAACCCTGAAACACCAATTCAAAAAAACCTATGCACCCCAATGTTCATAGCAGCACAATTTACAATAGCCAAGAGCTGGAAGCAACCTAGGTGCCCATCAGTAAATGAGTAGATAAAAGACTATGGTACATTTACACAATGGAATTCTACACAACATAAAGAGAGGAGGAGCTCCTACCTTTGGCAGCAGCATGGATGGAACTGGAGAGCATTATGCCAAGTGAAATAAGCTAGCTGGTAAAAGACAAATATCACATAATGTCACCTATATGTAGAACCTAATCAACAAAACAAACAAGCAAGCAAAATATAACCAGACACATTGAAATAAAGAACAAACTGAGAGTAACCAGAAGGGAGAGGGATAATGGGGGAAAATAGGGAAAAGGGCATCAAGGAACATGTATGAAGGGCACATGGACAAGGCCAGGGGATAATTTTGAGGGTGGGTGGGAGGCAGGGATGGGTAAGGTGGGGGGGGGGTAAAAGGGGGAAAATGAAGACAGCTTTACTTGAACAAAAATTTAAGAAAAAACTGTGGTACATTTACCAATGGAATACTATGCAGCAGAATGAAAGAAGGCGCTTCTTCCCTTTATGACAGCATGGCAGAATCTGGAGAACATTATGCTAGGTGAAACAATCCATGTGGTGAAAAAGAAATACCATATGATCTCACCTGTAAGTAGAACCTAATCAACAAAAAAACAAGCAAACAAAATATAACCAGAGACATTGAAATAAAGAACAAACTGACAGTAACCAGAGGAAATGGGGGAGAGGATAATGGGAGGAAAAAAGGGAATGGTTATAAAGGAATATGTATAAAGGATCCATGGACAAAGCCATAGGGGAGTAGGATCAAGGTTGGGAGGTGGGGTGGAAGTGGTGGCAGGAAATGGAGACAACTGTACTTGAACAACAACAGAAAAAAACTGCCATTGTCTTTCACCACCTGGCTTACTGATCTCACCTATAAATGGAACCTAATCAACAAAACAAATAAGCAAGCAAAATACAACCCAGAGACATTGAAATAAAGAACAAACTCATAGTAGCCAGAAAGAAGATAGGAGAGGAATAATAGGGGATAATAAAGGAGGGGCCATCAAGGAAAATATATGAGGGACACATGGAGAAAACCAAAGGGGGTAGGTTCAAGGGTGAGAGGTGGGGATGGGTAGGGCGGGGCGACGTGGTGGGGCATAGTAGGTTGAAAATGGAGACAATTTTACTTGAACAACAATAAAAAAATAAATACACAAATAAAAAATTAAAGATGGAACTGCATTTTATTCCAATAATCCCACAGCTGGGATTATACTCTAAGGATCCTGATCACCAATTTAAAAGAATCTATGCACCCTAATGTTCATAGCAGTATTATTTACAATAGCCAAGTTCTGGAAACAGCCTAAGTGCCCACCAGTAAATGAGTGTATCAAAGAAAATAAGTTACATTTACAAAATTGAATGCTCTGCAGGAAGAAGAAAGAAGGAGCTCCTAACATTTGCAGCAGCATGAATGGACCTGCAGAGGATTTTGCTAACTAAAAAAAGCCAGATAATGAATGACAAATACCATATGATCTCACCTATAAGTGGAACCTAATTGAAAACAAGAAAATTAGCAAAATAGAACCAGAAATTTGGAAATAAAGAACAAACTGACAGTGACCATCAGGGTTGGGGGGAGGGAAATAATGGGGGAAAGAAGAGGAAAAGGCAGGCTAAGAAATATGAGGAGAACTTATGTGCATGAACAATAATGGGAACTGGGTTGACTGTGGCAGTGGAGGGGACAGGGCAGAGGAGAACTATGGGGAAACCTGTGGGACAACTGCAACTGACAATAATATAAAAAAAAGAAAAATAATAAAAAGAAATCACTTTCATATTCCAGAGAAAATCACATGGACTATAATTAACAGATTCTTCCTCATTTCCTAAAATACAGAATTGAAAGATAACTTATGATATGTCAATATCAATCATTTGGGAAAGAACTTTTGACCATTGCTGTATATAAGATATGGCACAAATAATACCTCTTTTTTATTTCAAAAAAATTTGTTACAAAATCATAAGCATGTAATTCTGTAACATAACAATATAACACTCAAGCATACCAGATGGCATTTTAGGTGAAATGTTCAAATTAAAACTATAAATTATTACACCCACATTATTACCCTACCCACCACACTCAAACAGACATTACTTTTGTCAGAAGCTGTGTAATAATGTCAGCTCCCACATTCGAGTCCTACTAAGGACAATACAGGTATTTCAAGCTGACTCTCTTATAGTTACATTTGTGGTTGAGATTTTTGAATCCTTGTTTTGGTAAAATATAAATGGATATTGAAAATAATCATTGTTAAGCTCTACATCTGATAAATTACATTTTTAGATCAAATGTACAACAGTGTATTTAACATTTAAAAATGTGTCTAGGCCTAATTAATAAAATATTTAACTAAATTTTTGACTATTTTATATACAGAATCAAATATTTATATACTTATGGATCCCAAAATGGACCCAATTAAATCTTTTCATTGAGAAAATTAGAAATTTGTATATGTGGGTGTTTATATTTTGGCTTTTGTTAACAGATTTTAATGTCTGCATGAGTCCAAAAGAAGTGAGAATTTATCATAAAAATGCTTGATTGGTTTGTTGTGCTAATAGCAATGTGATGGACAGAAACAGGGAAGCCAGGAAAAGTAACTGATAGTGGAGAGGATATGGAAGCTTAAATGTAACACTTGGTAGGTGACTATTCAGCATTGAAGTTTAAGGATCAAGGAGGACTGGAGATTAGGACAAATTCCTTTTTTAAAAATCCATTAGTGAGCTACTCCATGATATTGCTGCCTTGGCATGCATTCTTTTTGTCTAGATGCCCTCAGGGGCTTTAAACTGACAGTAATTCCAAGCAATTAAGTGCTGTCTGGGAAAAGTCCAGCTTTTGTTAATATAATGAGAATTGTTTGCATGACATTGATGTAACCTGGCATCAAGGAAAATAGACTGATTTGTGCATGCATGAACAATGAGGACTTCACTGTACTAGTAAGTGGGGACAGTGGCCATTGCATTCAAAATGACTAAGTAGAGCAACAAATCTACATTAAATTTTGCATTAAATTTGAACATTTTTCTGCAGAGGAAAATAGTTGCCTCTGCAGAAACTATTTGGACAATTCAGAAGGCCACAGCTATGGGCAACCAGTGATTGGCAACACACTAGCTCATACATCATGTCTCATGAGGAATTTTTGGTGAAACAGCAAATCACCCAGGTAACTCAGCCCCCCTACAACATAGATTTGGTGCCTTGTGACTTCTAGCTTTTCCCAAAACTAAAATCACATTTGATAGGGAAAAGATTTCAGACCATATGTGAGATTCAGAAAAATACAACAGGGCAGGTGATGGTGAGTGGGAGAACTGTGTGAGGTCTCAATGTGCCTACTTTGAAGGGGACTGAGATGTCATTGTCCTATATACAATGTTTCTTGTATCTTGTATCATCTTCAGTAAATGTCTCTATTTTTCATATTACATGACTGGATACTTTCTGGACAGACATCCAAATAATCTGAAAGTCACAAGCAAATGTAGGTTATTGATATAATTTTCCCAAGAACCATGTGATCATTAACCTCCTCTACCTTGCAAAGACTTCTGAAACCTTTGGATAAGACTTCTTCGGAGTTTACATAAACCCTGATCTTTTGGTTTGAATTGACCAATTTTCCCTTGGGTTGGAACCCCAAAACACACCACCTGCAAATCATAAAATAGACGTGTGCCCAGGTCTTTTCCTGTCAGCGAATTGCCTGGACCTCCTTATGTGGCTCCTCAAGATGTAATGTGTACTTCGTCCAGGACCCATGAGGAATACATTTTTATATTTCAGTTTATCTCATGGTCTGTTCTTGAACCTCTATTCACCATTCAGCACCCTGTGTTACACTTAACAAGTGTTAATTTACTTCAATGATGTCCCATGTGTTTACTCTTTCCTTTATGTTCCTTACTCTAGGGGATATATTGGTGAAAATATTACTGTGTAGAATATCTGAGATTTCCCTGCCCATGTTCTCCTCCACCACTTTTATGGTACTCCAACATTCTTTTCCCTCAGCCCCAAAATAAAATTTTGTAGTTTGGTTTGTGATTTTGAAAATGCAATGAATTACAGAGCTCTCAAACAAGACCGTAGACTCAAATATTTTCAAGCTGTCAGAAAGAGGTATTAAGTAAAAATTTTAAATGAATGAGTATAATCATTCCAGAAAAGCATGGAGAGTAATAAAATTCTATTCACCTATCACCCAGATTAAACAGATTTTTTTTCTATTTGCTTCAGATCTCTTCCTCTTCACTAACTTAAGTTAAAAAAAATAATAAATGGCAGCTCATATCCCTCTCCCATCCATTAACTTACCTCCCTTTCCAGTCTCCACCACAGTCTTAAAGAGTGGCTTGCTTGTTTTATTTCCTGGTTACTAACTATACTTTTATTCTTCACCAAAGCAGAAAACTTATTTATGTATTTTAAAACATACAGCATGTATTGTGATTTATGTATCATCTTAAAACAATATTCAGTAAAAATACAAAATGCACATTATGGGACTTCTACAGCAGTAAGAATGAGTGAGCTTGATTTACATGTACTAAAATAAGTGAGTCTTATTTTTTAAATTTTTACGGTATTTTTTCCATTACCATTTAGTCCCCTTATACTTTCTCCCTCCCCTCCCCCGCCATAATCATTACACTGTTGTCCATGTCCATTAGTCCTTCTAGCTTTTTGCTCAATCCCTCCAGGAACTCACCTCCCCACTGACCCTTAGATATTATCTTGCACTCTATCTATCAATCTGTTTATACTTTCTTGTTAGTTCAGTTTGTTCATTAGATTCCACGACTGAGTGAAATCATTTGGTATTTTTCTTTCTCTGACTAGCTTACTTCACTTAGCATAGTATTCTCCAAATACACCCATATTGTCATGAAGGGTATTTTTTTCTTTTTTTCTTGCAGCTAAGTAGTATTCCATTGTGTAAATGTCCATAGTTGTTTTATCCACTCACCTACTGATGGACACTTGGGCTGTTTCCATATCTTGGTGGTTGTAAATATTGCTGCAATGAATATAAGGTGCTTACATTCTTCCAAATTAGTGATTTGGGTTCCTTTCAGATAGATTCCCAGAAGTGGGATTGATGGATCAAAAGGTAGATTCCTTTTTAATTTTTGAGTTATGTCCATACTGCTTTCCACAGTGGCTGAACCAATATGCATTCCCACCAACAGTTCAAAAGAACTTCACTTTTTCCACATCTTTACCAGCACTTGTTGTTTATTGATTTCTTGATGATAGTCATTCTGACAGGTGTGTGATGAAATCTCAATGTGATTTTAATTTGCATTTCTCTAATGATTAATTATGTTGAAAATCTCTTCATGTCTATTGTCTGTCTATATGTTCTCTTTGGAGAAGTGTCTAATCAGGTCTTCTGCCCATTTTTTAATTGGGTTGTTTGGTTTTTTGGTGTTGAGTTTTGTAAGTTCTTTATAAATGTTGGATGTTATCACCTTAGCAAATGTACTGGCAAATATGTCCTCCCATTTTGTGGGTGGTCTTTTAATTTTGTTGATGTTTTCCTTTGCTAAAAAACATTTTTAGTTTAATGTAAATCCATTTGTTTGTTCATTTGTTTCCCCTGCCTGGGTATATATATGAGATAAAGCATTGTTATGAGCAGTGGCTATGATTTTACTGCCTATGTTTTCTTTTGTGATTTCTATGGCTTGGGCTCTAACATTTAAGTGTTAATCCATCTTAAATGTATTCTTGTGTGTGATGTAAGAAGGTGGTCTAGTTTCATTTTTTTGTATGTATCCATCCAACTTTCCTAATACCATTTATTGAATAAACTATCTTTTGCCCATTGTATGTGCTTATTTCCTCTGTTAATATTAACTGACTGTAAAGGTGTGGGTTTCTTCTCTAGGCTCTCTATTCTGTTCCATTGGTCTATGTGTCTGTTCTTAGGCCAGTACCATACTGTTTTTATTACTATGGCCTTGTAATATAGCTTGATATCAGGTATTGTGATCCTTCCTGTTTTGTTCTTCTTTCTCAAAATTGCTGAGGTTATTTAGGGTCTTTGTGATTCCATATAAATTTTTGAAATATTTGTTCTGCATCTGTGAAGTAGGTCACTGGTATTTTAATAGGGATTGCAGTGAACCTGTAAATTGTTTTGGGTAATATGGATGTTTTGATCATGTTAATTCTTCTGATCCATGAACATGATATATGCTTCCATTTATTTTTGTCTTTCTTAATTTCTTTCTTCAGTGTTATGTAGTTTTCTGAGTACAAGACTTTTACCTCCTTGGTAAGGTTTATTCCTTATCAAGAGACTTTATTTATTTATTTTTGGGGGGTGCTACTTTTTTTCTAGATTTCTGATTCTGATATTTCATTGTTTGTGTATAAAAGTGCCTTTGACTTCTGAATATTGACTTTGCACCCTGTTGTTTCATCAATTTCATTTATTACAGTGGTATCAAACTCATTTTCATGAGGGGCCACTTCAGCTTCATGGTTGCTTTCAAAGGACTGAATGTAATCTTAGGACTGTATAAATGTACCTACTCCTTAATAGTTAAGTGAGATCTCAGTGCTGCCACTGGGTAGAAACAAGGTGCTAGGTTGGATAAAACAAGGTGGAGGGCCAGACTGGGCCCACGAGCCTTGTGTTTACCATTGTGACCTATTAGATTGAGTAGTTTTTCAGTGGAGTCTATAGGGTTTTCTATGTACACTATCACATTATCTGTGCACCAGCTTCTCATACAACCTAATTCTCTGAATAGCCTGGAGACTTTCAGTGTCAGGGTCTATCATGGCCCAGCTCTTCTCTTTTCTCCAGGTGTCACCTGGCTCCCCAATTTCTCTGGTAATATTGTTGCCAGTGACCACAGTCCCAGTGGGGGAACACTGCCTCTGTGCATTTCCCACTGCATCTTTATTCCCCCCAGTGACTTCAAGCATCCCTATTCTTTTGAAGCAATTGTGAATGGAATTTTTCTTAATTTACCCTTCCATGAATTTGTTATTGGCAATAAAAATACAACTGACTTCTAAATATTACTTTTGTATTTTCCTACTTTACTGAAATCATTTATCAGTCTAGTAGTCTCTTGGTGGAATTTTTTTGTGTTTGCTATGTACATTATTATGTCATCTGCAAATAATCAGCTTTATTTCTCCTTTTCTGATTTGGATGAATTTTATTTCTTCTTCTTGTATGATTTCTGTGGCTAAAACTTCCAGTACTATGTGAATAAAAAAGAGGTGAAAGCAGACATTCCTGTCTTGCTCCCAATCTTAAAGGGGATGCTTGTAGTTTTCGTCTGTTGAGTATAAAACTGGCAGTGGGTTTGTCCTGTATGACCTTTATTATGTTCAGGTATGTTCCTTCTGTTCCCACTTTCCTGAGAGTTCTTATAATAAATGTGTCCTGGATTTCATTGAATGTTTTTCTGCATCTATTGATACAATATTGTGGGTTTTATCCTTCATTTTTTAAAATTTTGTGAATCATATTTATTGATTTGCAAATGTATCAACTTTACATTCCTGGAATAAATCCCACTTGATCATGGTCTATGATCTTCTTGATCCATTTCTCTATTCAGCATTCTAATTATCTGTTGAGAATTTTAGCCTATAATTTTCTTTTTAATAGTGTCTTTATCTGGTTTTAGATTTAAGGTAATGCTGGTCTTATAAAATGAGCTTGGCAGTTTTCCCTCCTCATTAACTTTTTTAAATACAGTGAGAAGGAGAGTGGTTAGTTCTTCTAGGAATGTTTGGTTAAATTCACCTGTGATGTCTTCAGGTCCTGGGTTTTGGGGTTTTAACATTTTTTTATTACTGCTTCAATTTCACTAATCTTTGTATTCAGATTCTCTGATTCTTCCTTGTCGCAGCCCGCTGCGGCAGGGGGGCCTCGCAAGTGAGGGTTGTAGGATGGGTAACAGAGATGACCAAGACTCCGATGGTCATGGCGAGTTTATTGAGAGAGCGCAAAGCTTTTAAGCACCGTGCCTCAGAAGCTGCAAAGCGTATCCTTGAGATAAAAACTTACAAGTTCCCACAGAACAAGGTTCTCATTAGCTCATACTTTCTTTGCACCTGCGAAGGCCATGCCTTCCCCCTGCGCATGGGAACAACCAGATAATCAGCAGTTGGGAGGTAGCCTGGGCCCAGAACGGCCTTGAGGTTAGAAACCAGGTTTCCACACCACTCTCGCGGTGAGAAACCCTCTCCTTAGCCCCTTATGGCCGCTGGGCCCCTACACTTCCTGACTTAGTTTGGGAATATTTTATAAGACCTTCCTTCTACTTATTTTTTGCTTTTTTGTTGTTCTTTTTCAAGTTTCTTGAATTGTAATATTTGGTATTAAAATAAGTATATTTGATCATTTCCTTTTTCTTTTCTTTTTTGTTTTGTAGGTAGGTCTGTAATGCTATGAATTTCCTTCTTAGGTTTTCTTTTCTGTGTCCCACTTACTTTGGATTATTTTGTTCCCATTTATGTTTGTTTCAAGATACCTTTTGATTTCTTCCTTGACCTGGTTTTTACCCACTCATTCTTTAATAACATGTTATTTAGCTTCCATTTCTTTATGTATTTTTCAGTTTTCTTCTGGTAATTGATTTCTAGTTTCATAGCATTGTGGTCAGAGAAGATGCTTGATATGATTTTAATATTCTTAAATTTATTGAGGTTTTGTTTCCTAACATATGTTCTACTTTAGAAAAAGTTCTGTTTGCACTTTAAAAATATGTATATTCTGCTATTTGGGGGTGAAATGCTCTGAAGATAACAATTAAATCCATTGGAATCTGTACATCATTTTTGGCTACTGTTTTCTTGTTGATTTTCTGTCCATTGAAGTCAATGGAGTATTAAACTTTTCAACTTTGACTGTATTTCTGTCAGTCTCTCCCTTTATATCCATCAAAATTTGCTTTACATATTTTGGTGCTCCTAAGTTGCCTGTGTAAATGTTTGCTGGGCTTATATCGTCCCGTTGCATTGTCCCCTTCATCATTATGTGGTGTCCTTTTTATCTCTTAGTATAGCCTTAATTTTCAAAGTCTATTTTTTTGGATAATAGTACTGCCACCCCAGCATTATTTTTATTTTTAATTTTTAGTTGGAAATATCTTTTCCATCCCTTTACTTTAAGTCTCTGTGTATCTATTGATCTGAAGTGAGTCTCTTTTAGGCAGCATTTATATGGGTCTTGTTTTTGTATTCATTCATCTACCCTATGTGTTTTGGTTGGAGCATTAAGCTATTTAAATTTAAGCTGAATATTTATAGATACATATGTAGTTTCATTTTATCATTAGACTATTTTCCTGAGTTTTTTATTTCTCTTTTCTTCTTCTTCTTTTGAAAGCAAACCCTTTAACATTTGTTGTAGTACTGGTTTGGTGTTAACAAACTCCTTTAGCTGTTTCTTGTCTGGGAATCTCCTTAAATTTCTCCTTCAATTTTAAATGTTAGTTCTGCTCAGCAAAGTAGCTTTTTTGTAGTTCCTTGTTTTTCCGTCCCTTGAATACTTCATGAAATTTCTTTCTGGCCTGAAATTTCTGTTGAAAAATAAGATGACAGTGTAATTGGTACTCCCTTGTACATAACTACCTGCTTTTCTCTTGCTGCTTTGCTTAGGTGTTTTTGTCTACCTTGTATTCCAAATCACTGATTCAGTCTTCTGCTTCATCTAACCTACTATTTATTCTTTCCAGGGTACTATTTATTTCAGATATTGCATTCTTTATTTCTGACTGGCCCTTTTTCTAATTTTTTCTATGTCATTTTTCATGCTGTTGATTATCCTTATAATCATTACTCTAAACTCTGTATCTGATTAATTGCTTGCTTCCATTTCATTTCCTTCTGGAGAATTCTCTTGTTCTTTCATTTAAGCTTTGTTCCTTTGTCTTCCCATTTTTGCTGCTTCTTTGTATTTGTTTCTATGTATTAGGTAGATCTTCTAAAACCCTGGTACAGACTATTGTCAGATCTATGCAACCTGTTTGGAGCTATCAACAATCCACAGCAATAGGCTCCCTCTGGTGGGTCTATGTGTATGTGCAGAAAGAATGAGGCTACACACCAAGGCTGGCTTTGAGCTGTATAGGCCCCAGGGAGGTATCAGCCAAAGTCTCAGAGCTCCTAGAGATCTGCCTTAGTCATTAAAATGAATCACTGACATAGCCACAAGCTGTAATCAGAAGCCTGGCTTAATGCTCTATGGGATGAAGCAAAGTAATTCCTGTGGGTGGGGCTATTGCTTCCCCTCAACCTCATACCATTTGGAAGGGGGTGATCTGCCTGAGAAAGATGGGTTCTACTGTATGGGAAATGACTAAGCACAGTTATCCTGGCAGCTCTCCCTTTAGTTCTCTTCCCATAGCCACTAGCCCCAGGCTGTCTTCATGCATATCTAGTCCATCTGTCCTCACTTTACCAAAGCCCAGGGTAACCTACTGCAAGTAGAGTTTTGTGTTGGTCCTTTAATATGCTCTCTGCATCTCCAGCTACCTCTCCCTGGTGGACAGAAACCCTGCTGTTTTTCACAGCCGTATGTTATTTGGGTTCTTTTCCCAGCTCTAGTGCTTTAGGCTGGGGATCCCAGCTTGGGGTTTAGAACCCACATTTCTCAGGGGCAAATCCCCAGCCACTGAAATATACTTCCAACACTTTGGATGCTGCTCATGGGAGCCTGGCCAGCCATTTCATGCCTCCTCTGCACTCTGTACCAGTCGTTTTGTGGTGAAGTAGTTTCTTCTGTCTGCCCTTGGCTATAAGGCTTTTCTATAGCTAGTGTTCAGTTGGTTATTCAGGATGATTTCTCTACAATTTAATTGTAATTTCAGAATTAACCTCTGGAGAGGTTAGGGTAGCTTCCACTTACTGCTCTGCCATCTTGGGTCTCCTAAAATGGATCTAAGAAACATATTATACAAAATAAAATCTGATTTTTATAATAACCTACTGTTGATAAATATAGATCAAATTTATTTAATTATTAAAGCTTTGTAATTCTCACCATATAAAACTATGCAAATTTATATGTCTTTTCTGAATAAAGAGCACTTACTTTGTTCCAGCTATTTTGTATTGTAGATGTCTCTTTGTGTGATTAACTAAAGAATTCTTTGAAATATACACCTATACATATATTGATTGTATATATATAATCATTGATTATATATAATCAATGGTTATATATACATATAATCATTGATATACATATGATTATATATACATATATACATACATATGTATATATAATCATTGATTGTATATATGATTATATACAATCATATTCATATATACTGATTATATATATTGATTGTATATATTTTTAACATTAATAGGTATTTTCAAAATTATATTGTAAAAGTGCTGCATCAGTTTATGTCAGTTATATAGGAAAAATCCTGTTTACACATAATCTTACAATGTGCTATATTTTCAGACTTAGAAATAAAGATTTTTCTCATTGATAATGAAGTCCAGCATCTTTTCCCATGTTTAATTGGCATTAAAGCTATTCTTCTAAATAAAACATACAAATTATGTATAATGCATAAATTATATGTACAAAAATATATAATTTTAAGGATCAATAAATCCAGGACCTAGCTTTTTTCAAATGATATACAAAATCGAAAGCCTTTAAGCAGACTCATCAAGAAAAAAAGAGAAGACTCCAAAAAACACAATCAGAAATGAAAGAGGAGAGATTACAATTGATACCACAGAAATACAAAAGATTGTATGAAATTACTACAAAGAATCATATGCCAAGTAATTTGAAAACCTAGGTGAAATGCAAAAATTTCTAGAAAAATATAATCTTCCAAAACTAAATGAAGAAGCAGATAGCCTGAACAGACCAATAACAGTTAATAAAATCAAAGCAGTAATCAAAAAAAATTCCAACATACAAAAGCCCTGGACCAGATGGTTTCACAGGAGAATTCTACAGAGCATTTAAGGAAGTGCTAACCCCTATCATTCACAGACTATTCCAAAAAATCCAAAGTGATGGAAGACTCCCAAACACTTTCTATGAAGCCAGCATCATCCTAATCCCAAAACCAGATAAAGACATAACAAACAAAGAAAAGTTCAGGCCAATACTGCTGATGAACATATATGCTAAAATCCTCAACAAAATATTGGCAAACTCTATCCAGCAATATGTTAAAGATATCATACACCATAATCAAGTGGGATTCATCACAGGGATGCAAGGATGTACAATATTTGCAAATCAATAAACATAATACACCACATAAACAAAATGAAAGACAAAAATCACATCATCATATCAATACATGTGGAAAAAGCATTTGATAAGGTACAGCACCCATTTATGATAAAAACACTCAGCAAAGTGGAAATAGAAGAAGCATTCCTCAACATAATAAAGGCCATACATGAGAGACCTACAGCCAACATCATACTCAATGGACAAAAACTTAAAGCTTTCCCACTAAGATCAGGAATAACCCAAGGATGCCAACTTTCACCACTTCTATTCAACATAATATAGGAATTCCTAGCCACAGCAATCAGACAAGAAAAAGAAATAAAAGGCATCCAAATAGGAAAGGAGGAAACAAAACTGTCATTTGCAGATGACATGACAGTGTACATAGAAAATCCTATAGACTCCACCAAAAAACTACTCAACCTAATAAATGAATTTGGCAAAACAGCAGATACAAAGTCCATATTCAGAAATGAAAGGCATTTTTGTATACCAACAATGAAATATCATTAAAAAATCATGAAAAAATCCCATTTGATATAGCAATAAGAAGAATAACGTACATAGGAATAAACCTAACCAAGGAAGTTAAAGACCTGTAGTCAGAAAACTACAAAACACTGAATAAAGAAATTAAGGAAGAGGGAAGATGGCGACAGAGTAGGAGGGAGCAGATTTCACTTCCCCCTACACAAAGGAGGAAAAACTAGCTAATTCATGGAGGAACGGAGCAGACAGACAACAGTATTGCAACGTATTTGAAAATAAGCGGTAGCGGACACTGAAAAACCAGAAACCAGACAGTAAGAAGGAGATTTCAGGACACTAAGGTCCCGGGGAGCAGCGTGGAGGTCTGGGGGTCTGGGAAGGCCAGCGCTGGGTGCCCAGAGCCTGGCACCCAGAGCCAGCCATTGGGGCTGCGTCGCGCCCCCAGAGCTGGCCATCGCTCGGCCGCGGATGCT
>PVKM010034929.1:0-15376 GCA_004027735.1 Carollia perspicillata
CCCCACCTCCCTCCCCTGTTTCCACCCCCGCTTTTTTGTCCATGTGTCTTTTGTCCATGTGTCCATGTGGTTGTCCATGAACAACCATGTGTCCATGTGTTGTTCCTATAAACCCTTTCCCCTTTCCCCCCCAACTACCCCTTCCCCTCTCTGGTTACTGTCAGTTTGTTCTTAATTTCAATGTCTCTGGTTCTATTTAGCTTGCTTGTTTGTTTTGTCCATGTCGTTTTTAAAGTTTGAACTCGTCCAACATATATGTATTTGTTGGTGTCTGGTATGAGTCATCTAGTATATGATCAGTTATTGTTTACAGATTTAAACAGCCATATGGAAACCGCTCACTAAACACAATAAAATGTATGATATGCTGAACATTTCTACATCATTTTCATCATTGGAATGTTTTCAAACTCAGAGTGAGAACATAAGCTTAAAATGATCATTATGGTCTCCTAAACTGAAATGCTTCTTAGGAACAGAATTCAGGCTCACCACATCCCCAAACCCAATTTATGCTCATTAAAGAGGCATTTCCTGTTTTCCAAATATAAGCCTTGGAAACCGACAATCAAAGCTCTTTGTTCATGTTTTTATCCAGAAATTAAGCTAGGTTTTAGGTTGTTAATGGGAAAAGGAAGGACATGAATATTTAAGGAACTACTTATTACGTGCCAAGTACTTACTATTATTTATCTTCACAATAAACCTGTATCTTAGGTTTTTTCCCTATTTTACCAATGAGGTAGTTAGGGCTCAGAAATTATTTCGTCTGTTTCATGCCATATAATAGTCAGTATTCAAATATAAGGTTGTTTCCAAAGGGTGTGTTCCAATTAGTAATAGTGGACTCTTAATGAGAGGTTTTGGAAAGAGAGAGTAATGTCTTTCACTATTAAGATTATAGAAAAAAAAAGATTGTTTGGGCAAGGAAGACATCAGGCATCAAATGGGTGAAACACTAGAAAGATAGGACACTTAGAATAAATGAGAACTGTATAGTGATTTTTAAATACACTTTATTTTAAGATAATTATAGATTTGCATGTAGTTGTAAGAAATAATACAAAGATCCTGTATTCCCACAATGGTGAGACCTTACATAAATATCCTAAGTATTACAAACAGAAAATTGACATTGATACAATCCACCCACCTTTTCAGATTTCAGAAACTCTCATTTGTGTATGTTTGTGTTTTACGAGTATTTATTTTGTGCAGTTTTACCACGTGGGTAGGTTTGTGTGGCCGCCATCACCATCGAGTCGCAGAGCAATTCTGTCAAAAAGATCCCATGTGCCTCCGCCTCGTAGTCATGTTCACCTCCTTTCCTCCGTCCTCCACCCTTGCAATCACTAATCTGTTTTCAAGCTCCCGTAATTCGAGATTTCGAAAATATTTCATAAGTGGAATAATATAGTAGTATGTAACCTTTTGAGATTAGATTTTTTTCACTTAGTAAAATTCTCTTGATGTCTCAGTTCCTTCAGACAGCTGTAGCAAAATATCAGACTGAGCGGCTTGTAAACAACAGAAATTTACTTCTCATAGTTCTGGAGGCTGCGTGTCTGAGGCTAGGGTCCCAGTGTGGTCAGGTTCTGTGTCTGGTAGGAGCCCGCTTCTTGGTTTGTTTCAGGTCACCCTCTTGCTGTAACCACGCGTGGTGGAAGGGGCAGGGAGCATTCTTGGGACTTTTCTTACAAGAGAACTGATCCCATTCATGAGCGGTCTACCCTCATGACCTAATCACCCCCAGAGTCCCACCTCCCAGTACTGTCACCTTGCTCATTAAGTTTCAACATATGAATTTGGGGGGAATATACATCTATTAATAGTTTGTTGCTTTTTATTGCTGAGTAGTATTCCATGGTTAGAATGCATCACAGTTTTTCAGTTCACCCTTTGAAGCACATTTGGGTTCTTTCCAGTTTGGGACTGTTACAAACAAAGCTGAGAGATCAGTACATCAATTTTCCTATTTGAAATAGTTCTATTTAAAGCAACATGTTTGTGCACTACTCTAAGGGTACGGCCTCAACAAAAGAGGAAGATGTGGTCTTGTTCATTTTTTGTTTTAAAATGTTTGGGATATTAAGAGATATATTCAAAAAGGAAGGAGAAGCAAGGCCCCTCCCTTTAGACTATTTCTGTTTTCTGTATACACCTGAGCCTTATCTAATAAAGAAATAATAAATAAAGCTGAGAGGATCATTTGCGTACAAGATTTTGTGTGGATGTAAAAGTTTAATTTCACCAGATGAGTGCCCAGGAGTAAAATTGCTAGGTCAAATGGTAAGCGTATGCTTAATTTTGTAAGAAACTACCATAATC
Source organism: Carollia perspicillata (assembly GCA_004027735.1). Lineage (NCBI taxonomy): Eukaryota > Metazoa > Chordata > Mammalia > Chiroptera > Phyllostomidae > Carollia > Carollia perspicillata. The sequence continues at coordinate 2,329 of PVKM010034929.1, forward strand.
TTTTCCAGAGAAGCTGTACCATTTTACATTCCTTCCCATCAGCAATGTATACATGACCACGTTTCTCCGAGTCCTCGTCACCATTTGGTATTATCATTCTTTTTTATGTTACCCATTCTGATAGGTGTGCAGCAATATCTTGTTGTGGTTAAATTAACATTTCTCTAATAACTAAAGAAGTCGACCATCTTTTCTTGTGCTTGTTAGTCACCTTCTTCAGTGCAGTGTCTTTTCCTGTGTTCTGGTGGGTTTTTTGTTATTGTTGCTGAGGTTTGAGAGTTCTTTCTGCACTCTAGGTAGTGCTGGTCCTTTGATTGATGGTTTGCAAATATTTTCTCCCAGTCTAGCTTTCCTTTTTATCCTCTTACTATTGCCTTTTGCAGAGCAAGAATTTTTAATTTTGATGCTATTCAATTTATACGTTTTTTCTTTTATGGATTTTGTTCTTGATGGCAAGTCTAACAACTCTTTGCCCAGCCCTGGCTTTTTTTTTTTTCATAAAAGTTTTATAGTATTATTTTATATTAAAGTCAATAACCAGCTTGAGTTGTTTTTGTATATAAGATGTGAGTTAGTGTCAGAATTTTTTTTTTTTGCTTAATGGGTACCCTAAGCAGTGATTTCAAAAGCGGTAGTGACTTCTCAGTCTGAATCCACTTTGAGTCCCGTAGTAAGGGTGATCTGTGGGTCATGAACAACTTGTGAAAGTCAACCACTTCTTGTCCCCAAGGCAGAGAGTTAGGGGAGTCCCTGAAACTGGAAAGGCAAGATCAAACTGTTCTGAAAAAACAGCCTATTTTTCCCACTCACAAATGTCAAAGTTAACCATCATGCTCCCTTTGATCTCTTGTGAAAAGTATTCTAACAATGAAGAGCAAAGCATATCAGAGAATGAAGTGTGACCTTAGAAGCACAGAGATAGCAGGACACGGACAAAAATCAGTGGTTGGTCAACATGATTATTTTCCAGGAATTGAGAGAGAGGAAAACAGACAAACAGACAAAACCATAGCTTGTAATGCAGTGAGAGCCAAAAATGGTCAACCAATTAAAAGCAAACAGGAAACAACAACAATAAAAACCTTTCTTGTCAGGAAAAGGCAGCCAAAGTCCTAAGTCTTTTCAAATGCCTCCTGACTAAACTGTGGCATTCTCTACAATCAGTTACTGATAAAACCTACTTGAAAGCCGGTTTCTGACAACATAGGGCGGATTTCTCTGGAGCAGTGTGTTTAAGGGCAGTCCCACCAAGATCTCCAGAGAAGAATGTGAAATCAGGCAAAGGGCAAGGCCACACTGATGCAATCACAGGTCTCCAGGAGTGTGCTGAGATCAAAGGAGGTTTCTCCTGGCTTCTGCCTGCTACCACACTATGTATCTGAAACCCTAACCATTGCTCCCATTGCTCTTAAACTCTGGTCACCCCTCCCCGCATCCTTTTTCCCTTGAGAGTAGTTACTGGGCAGTAGCCTGTTTTCTTGGGGCACTATTCTACCCTGTGTTTTCATCCACATCGTGTGATTGTTGTGCTAGGGAAATAATCTTTTACCCTCCTCCTTTGTTGACATTTCTCTTTCTCTCTCTGAATTCAACATCAAAGAAAGATAAGTTTAAAAGACCCTGTTTTAATAATTTTGGATTGAAATTAGCCCTTTGAGGATCACGCAGTACTTCCTTTTTTATAATGTATCTTGAAATATGCCCTTGTAACTCTAAATGGAAAGTACATTTATTCTGGATAAACCCTAAGGAGTGTGAGGATCTCCGGGCCTGGCCCACATGCTTTTCAGGATCTTCAGTGTCGTTTTGTACCAGTCGTTTATTCCAGATTGAGCAATTCATGAGACATTCTTCCACGCATTTCCAAAGAATTCATACATGCCACATTACTTTGTTATATACGTGTGTATGAATTCCTTGATACTTGGTAGGTCTTGAAACCAAATGGAAAACTGAATTACTGAAGCAAGTCATGCTCCCTGGACCGTCCTCTGGAGTGGTCATTATTTCCTGTTGCCCCCGTGCCCTCTTCCTTCCTCTTGTAGTTAAAGGCAGGTGTTTTCTTCTGCAGTGCCTCGTAGGGCTCTGTTCCACACTCATGCTGACATTACTTGGCTTTGTAGAATTTAGGACCCATTTAGTGATTTTTCTGCAGATCCCTTTCCACTCCTTGTATGTGTATTTGAAAATTCTTTAAGAACATCTTTTTCAGGATCAAGGATTAATTTAGGATATCAAAAAAAGTTTATTTTTTGATTTTCAAGTTCTTTATTAAGGAAAAAATCAAGAATAATGTAAATATTAGACTTAGTACATCAATATACTACCCTTTTTTATTTAATGATTTTTTTATTGTATGTTTTTCATTGCCATTTAGTAGTTAACCCAAAGTGGTGTTTTCCCCTCTGATAAATCCGAGAGGGCCTGTGAATAGACACTGAGGGATAGCAACCCCTCAGGAGACTGGTGTTCATTTTGGTCCCTCTCCCTACACTTACTGGCCCCTCCCTCTCTTTTCTGGTTATCAGCAGAAGCACCCGCACCTGCCACCTGTTCTCCTCTCCTACCCAGCCCCTGCAGAGCCAGGAGTAGGCAGCAAGGAGGGGGAGGATGCTCTTCTTTCTGCCTCAGCCCCCACCTCAAAGATGCAGAATGTAGGACACATCTCAGCTCTTTTCCCCACTCCTCAGTCGTCTCCCACTTCTGTCTCGAGCCTTTGCCCTGGCAGTTCTTCAGCCTTGAACCTCTGACCCATCAGCAGAATACCTAGTGTTTGAAAATCTCTTCAGTGTACAATGTTGGCCAAGTTTTCTAAACTCCTTCATGTGGTATTTCTTCAGTTTTTAAACGTGGCTAATAATAACCCACTAACACGAAGCCTTCAGAGAAGGAAGGATCCCAGCCTGAACCAGGAGAAGTCAGAGTGAAACCCAGCAAAGAGGACCAGAGCCGAACCATTCTGTCCCTTGTCCACACTGATAGAAGTTTGACCTCTTTTCAGAGGAAGAAGATCTAGAGACTGATATTTGACCACTGGTCTGCCATTTATTTATTTATTTTATTAAATATATAATAAGGTGTGTAGCTCTCTTGTTTAAACAAGAGCAAACCAAGATGGCTATTGAGATTGATGGAACGGACAGAGTGCCTGGCACAGTGAGTGCTCAGTCACTCCTGTAAAAACAGATCATTCTGACCTTAGTGGCTATGCCTACCTGCACCTTCCTGTTCACCCAGAAGAATCCTCATTTTATATAACCTACTCCCATCCCTGTTGTTCAGATCAGGGAGGCAGGAGCAATTATAACAATGCAAAGTAGAATCATAGTTTCCCAGAGGCACGTTGTTATGAGCACAACTAGGTTCTGGAATATCATGAAGTCCAATTATATTGTCCAAAGGGCTCTCAGTAATCTTAGACACCCTTTTATTTAACAGTTGGACCTTAAGCCCATGAGGAAGGGAATGAGGAGATTGTCAATGATGTCTTGGCCCCAAACCAGGGCACTTTGTATGTATGCGTACCCATTTTACAACACCACAACACCATTTCTTATATATAAACTACATAAACTACTAATCAGAGCATCACCACTGGTGTTGCTTGATACAATCTCATGACTCAATTAGTTTGGCCAAGAGAACCCTGACCCCTTTGCCCCTGGGGTGGCCAGAGACATAGGCTGGTCACCCTTGGCCATGAACAGCATCTTACCCCTGGGTGCAGTATAAGTATTATCTTCTTCTGTACATACTTTGATGTGATAAGGGTTGGGAGAAGTGGTCCAAATCCTCTTCATCAGGAAAGAGCTGTCTCTTTGTGGTATGCCTGTGCTAAGAATTAATACACCACATTTAGAGAAGAACCTTAGTGTGTCCAAGACTCGAGGAGAAACTTGATTATTACCAGTTTTTGGAGATGCCCGATACAGACATATTTTTATCCTCAAATAGGTCCTGTCATTTGGCTTTTGTTAATCCTGGCAGCATAACATTAATTTACAACAATATAAATTAATTTGCAGAAATGCATCCTGGATTTCAGGAACCTAAATTATAAGTAACATTTTGCAAAACAACTTGTTTATAACTCGATGACATCCCATATTATGTGTCTTGTCAACTTTATCCATCCGTGACATGGTTTGTGTCAGAGTATTGACCCACCAAAGTGGTAGGAAACATACAGCCTGGATACCCAGCTGTGTAAGTCAGGGTTTTGCATTACAGTGATCCACTTTACTCTCGTGGATTGCATCTTGTCTGAAAGAGTTGTTCCTATGATAGAAATAAATGCACACGTGCATTCAGACAAAACATCAGCTTGCCCTCTTGGTGTGGTATGGAGTCTAAGGTTCAGTGGCAGGAGTCGCCTGGATGGGTGTGGCTGGTTACTCTGCAGCATGGCTGAGGACAGGGGGTGCTTCCCCTTTCCAGCCCCACAGAGGCAGTCTTGGAACCCCAAGAAAGAGCTGTCTCTTTGGGATATGCTGTGCTAAGGGTTAATACACCACATTTAGAGAAGAACCTTAGCATGTCCAAGACTTGAGAAGAAACTTTATTATTACCAGTTTTTGGATTAGACATTCAATCAGATTGCAGATTTTAATTGAGTTGATACATGAAAAGCAAATAAAACCATTTGTAGTGCTTAGTAATTGTTAGACTCTGTACCTTCTTTGTATTTGGTTAATACTTTATTCTCTCAGTTTCACAATGCCAACTGATTCTAATAAAACTTAATAATAGCATTTTGTTAGTACTTCATGGAGTGCTTTCACATGCGTTCTGTCCCTTTTGCCACACAATGATCTTACGAGTAGATTTAAATGCAGATGATGAATATATAGTTCAGGAAGTCAAATAACTTGCCTCAAGCCACTTAGCCTTTAAATGGAGGGTCTTGAGCCGGAACCCCAGTACTCTTTGTGTCTCTCATTATTTTTTCTTTTCTTTTCTTTCTTTCTTTTTCTTTTCTTTTCTTTTTTCTTTTTTGCTGTTTTGGTATGGGCATAGTTCTCTAATGTTAAATATTTCTTTTTTTAATTTTAATTTCAATTTTTTAATGTTGTTCAAGTACAGTTGTCTCCATTTCCTCCCCACCTTTCCCCCCATCCCCAGCCATCCCCACCTCCCACCCTCAATTCTACCCCCTTTGGTTTTGTCCGTGTGTCCTTTATACATGTTCCTGAAAACCCTTCCCCCTTTACCCCCCCATTATCCCCTCCCACCTCCCTTCTGGTTACTGTCAGTTTATTTTTTTCATTACATGTCATCCCAGTTTAAATTGCATTAAGCATTAATTTTTACTTTGTCAGAAAGAGGGATTAGAACATGGTATTAGCATCATAATATGGTAAGTAGAAAAAATGTATATGGGTTTGGAGGTAGAATATTTTAGCTGACTTTACTGAAAGCCATATTTGATTTTAATGTCCAAGTACCATCCCAGAAAACCTTGTTGCTGTTAGGGACACATGCCTGTAGTGACTCACTGCATTGCCCAAGAACACTTTTGTATGTGATCTAAACAGCTCTTGTTCATTTATGTGTTTATAGTCAGTCTGCCCCCAAATGGGCCATCTGGAGCGTGGAGACTCTGTTATAGTTCAGTAACTCCTTCCTGTGCCTTGTTAAATTGTGGTTGGCGTATAATGTGTTAAGTGTGTATGTGTGTGTGTTTTGACTAACTGACAGAATGGTTTGTGAGTCTTAATTTTTGTCATTGCAAACTTTTCAGTATTCAGCCATTTTATTAACTTTAATGATGATGAAGAATATTTTTAAATCGTTTCCTGTGAAAAAGCTGTTTGTGCCTTATTTGAAAGTATTACCAATTAAACTCTTGTATGAGCTGCAATGTTGTTAAGGTTTATGTTTCCTAGTTTCTTGATTGAATTCAGATTAGGCAGCTCTTAAGGGAACATTTACATATTGTTTGTCATTCATTTATGGGAAAAATGTTCATGGACAAGTTTGATCTGATAATGTTTGCAGGAAATCATTAACTTTTTCCTACAGATTAAAAAAGGCTTATAAACATTTACACAGTCGTAGTTAGACTCATACTTTTTGCTACATCTTTAATGAACAGAAGAGTTACTTGATTTCATTCTACGTAGCGTACTGCTTTCAGTCTGTAGATTACAAACCCATTGGAGAGTCACGAAATCAATTTAGTGGATAGGAACCAGCATTTTTTATGGAATGGAATGGAATGGCATGGAATAGATTAATCTGAACTAAGCTAGCCAGATTGGAAAATATCAGTGTGTTGTATTTAGTCATACACACTTAATACTTCTATTTAAATGTGATAAAAAGTGACTCATTGATTTAGAGCAGTCTTTAGTGGTTTGTTCACTAGATGTGAGGTTATTTTTTCCTCATTGAAAAAATGTAGTTCTTGGAAAATTGTTGATCTAACACACATTAACCAGTTGTTCATAGATAGCTGTACATGAAGTACCTGTTCTATAAATTACAGTGGTACCTCAGCACTCATCACAATTCAATCCAGAACTCCTGACAAATGCCAAAATGGATGAGTACCAAACGATGAAGCATTTTTTCTTGTGGGGTGACCTTGTGACTCCTGCAAGTTCTAGCAAGTGCATCCCAAGCACCTGCTGTGTGCTGAAACATTTTTTTCTCGTGAAAATGTGATGAGTGCAGGGTGTGACAAGTTCTGAAGCCCACAAGTACCAAGGTATGACTGTATTTTCCCCATTGTGCACTGTAATGGGACCATATAAGACTAATATCAAGGCACAATGATAGGCATGTCTTCATGTAACCTAAAATTGCAGGCTGACCTGGACTCCCCGAGAGAGACCTAATGAGACTGTAACCTACGAAAAGCACCAGCTGGAACTCATGTGGGGACGGGGTATGGGCAGCGTCTGTGGTGGGCCTCCTGCAGGTGTCAGAACTACTGCCTACCTGTGGGGACTTGCTGATGGCTTTCCTTTCTCTGGAATGAAAATAATAATGGTACTGATCAGACTGTTGAGAGGACTGACTGAATTACAATATATAACATCTTTAGAATAGGCACTAATGAAAAATAAGCACTAAGGAATTTTAATGTAAAATTACACTGCCTAAACGAGGAACACAAGAATAAATGAGAAAAAGTGAGAATAAATACATTCTCACACAAATTTCATGTAAATTTTCAGAGAGTTTACATATCCCTTGAAACGTGTCCATAGACCTGCTCTAGTCACAACCTTCAGTGAAAGATCCAAGACTCCAGAATCCATAGACGGAAGGGATGGGAGCACGTGAAAAGGGACTTAAGCTGCCCTCCTTTTTAAATGTTGTTGCTGACAGTTGAGGAAGATTTCAGAACCGACTCCTGAAGTTGGACCTAAACTTGCCACTATTAACTTAAGATACTTTGTCACATGCCTTTGAAACCTTTCATTGTTGCTGGTACAGTGACTCTTCTGCAAGAGAAAATTGAGTTCCGAACCAGAGTGTGCTTTGTGTTCACAGCCCTGGACCCTTTTTAGCTCGTGGTTGTAGTCCAGCTGTTGGTGATTTTAGTAGAAACTCCCTCCTCACTCCCAAAAATTCATATCTGAACATTCCAACCGTCATCACCTCCTCCACCATCATCAGTCAAATGCTGATTGCGTATCCTCCCACTCATCCTCCCAGATTAGTCTTCCTGGGCCACAGTGCAAAGATAACACTTCTGCATCCCGAATTCTCTCTGAGTTAAGGTTCTGCATAGTATGGCTCATTCCTACCTTTGTGTCTTTATCTCCTACTTTGACTTTTTTCTGTAAATGTCTTACACTTTGTCCCCTCAGAACTTTGCTTTCATTATACAAAGAACTGCTCTTCACTGTCCTCTCCTTAAAAACTGTTATATCGAACCCATCACTCAGGCAAAGCCATCTTTAATTGTGACGTTGTTTTCTTGACATCTTTCTTTATTTAATCCTTCACCCCCACTCCCACCTAGAGGTGCCATCCGCTGCCCCTGGGCTCAGAGGGCATTGGTAGGCTTCCTTATGCCTTCTTTCTCTCGGAGCCCTTATATCAGTCTGTCTTTGAATATGCCCAGTAATAACACTCTCATCTCTGCATTATTTCATGGTTATTGTTAGTTTTATTTTTCATTTTTATATTCTTCATAAGGCCTAACTTCATGCTCTGCACCTAACAGTCATTTTCCATGAGTGATAGCTAACATTTGTTCGACATTTATTATGTAACAGAGACTGATTTGCATAGTCAGGTAATCTCGTAATCACCCCATGAAGTCGATAGGTCCTGTAGATAAGAGATAGATCCTAGCTACCAATAAAGGTGCTAACCTTATGATAGGTGATATGTAATTTGCCCAGGGTCATACGACTATGAAGTGGCAGATCCAGGACTCAACGCCAGGTACCTTACCTCACAGCCCATGTTCTTAATTATTATGAACATTGAGTTGAATTTTATAGAACCTTATTGGTTATCCCTACAAGGGTGAGACTCCCTGATCTAAATGATTAAATGCACTGAACATATTTTCTGATTTTCAGTGGAAAGAAATTCTTAGGAACTTTTGAATAAACTAGGGAATTGCTACTCTTTCAAGACATTTTGAAAGTCCCTGCCTACCAACAAAAATATCCTCAATCTTTTGACATTTCTGTATATTTTGGGGATGAGGCCAGAATTCCCCAATGCCCCTAATATTTCCCCCTAGATTCAGAGTTGGAGGCTCTAACCGTTAAAATTCTCTTAGCTTTGGCACTTCTGTTGTAAAGGTGGTGACTTCCTCCTGGTGCTTGAGCCAAAGGGCATGTGGTCATGCATTTTTATTTTCCTTTTTTCCCCTCGTTTACCATTTCAAATAAAGGTTGCATAAACAAAATGGTTAATATCCCATTTTTTTCCTGTTCTCATTTTGTGATGTATGACATCAGCGAAAGTGCAGGAGCTCTCCCTACTTGTTTCAGGTTTTTGCTTCTCAGAAAAAAAAAAAAGGTAACAAAAAGGATAACAGGCCAGGTTGAAGAAGACTGAGCAACACGCAGGGTGGCCTGTGGTTTTGCAAATGTGATTCAGGACCAAATAAAGGCACTGATGTGTTAGTACAATAGAGCATGAATCTAAGTGTCCTAGGGACAAGAAGGGGAGATGATTCAGTTGGATTGAGGGACTCCCTGGGCCTCTTTCCAAAGCACAACAGGATCTAGCATCTGCTGAAGCAGAAGGTGGTGGGGAGCAAGAAAGAGGTCCTTCCTCAATAGTTCTGTTAGTACAGTCATGCAAGTGATTTCACATGAAGAAAAATCAAAGATGCCTGTGAGGAGGGGAGATCAGGGACTGAAATGAGAAATACAGCTTGATAATTGTGAGTGAGCTAAGAGCTGTTTAGGTGTGAATTGAGAGTATGAAGTAAATTAAATGTAGATGAAAAATATGTATTGCATCAACAATTTTAAATGGTACTGATTAGTGTATTTAGCAAACAGTTAATTCAGAGACCAGTTATTCATGCTTAAATATTCTTTTCTATTGGGTTGGCCAAAAAACCTGTTTAGGTTTTTTTTTTTCATAAAATAAAAGACACATTTTTCATTTTCACCAATAACTGTTGATTTGGAAGCTAATTCTATTTCTAAATCACTCTATGACATTTAAAATTCAGTTTGCACATACATTTTCAGTAACACATCTGGTGTGCAAAGCAGAGCAGAATCAAAATTGATTAATCCCACTTGAATAGGTGGAGTGATTTAAATCCAGGCACTGTGTGGATGGTTTGAGCTAAGTCACTAATCATTCTATTCCTTGTTTTCTTTGTATGTGCGACGATCTTACTGTTGATTATGATGCATGTTCTTCACACGTTAGAGTCAGAGGAGCTTTTGGTTGTAGAAGTTGTATAATTTAAAACAGATGAAATTTGATATTTCAGATTAATTTGGTTAGCACAGCAGAAAGCTGAACAATAATTTGGTTATTTCGTTTTCAGAAGGTAATTGAAGCAGATGTTGGTGGTGAGGTCACTGGGCACTGAGCCATCTCCCTTTCAATGGCTGCATCATTTTTTAAGGGTGGGGTATTACCTTTTCCTCTGCTAAATCAACTGCTTTCACTGGATAATGAGAGAAATTTATTTATTTTTAACCACAACTCTGAGCTTATATAATCAGGATTTTGGGGTTTAAAAGGATAGCCATCCTTTTAATAAAAGTAGATGTATTTGAAATGTGAAAATGAATTATGTATATATACATATATGCAAATATATAATTTTCTTGTACAAGTATGGATTTTTAAATATAAAAATTATAAACACAGATATCTTTAAGTACAATTTAAGATTGTATAATTTGTACTTTCTTAAGTCATTGAAAGCTTATAATATAATTGAATTATGAATCTAATACACATAATGTTTACTTTATTTCTGTTTATTTTTTAAAGAAAAATAATATTTTTATTTCACTCTCTTAAAACGCAATTATAAACTAATGGATTTTTGTATTTGTTGGACACTGAATAACTTTTCATGCTAGAATCAGATTGGATACTAACTGGTGAAAGACAAATACCGTATGATCTCACCTTTAAGTGGAACCTAATCAACAAAACAAACAAGCAAGCAAAATATAACCAGAGACATTTCTGTTTATTTTTAATGCAGAGGAAAAATCTTTCTCTAATTTCGAATAAATGACCATTTTGGTTTTTATATTTTCTGATGAAAGTGGGTACTTAAGATATCTCCAGTTCTTTGACTTAATCAAACGCAACTCATTATTAGGGTCATTTAGTGTTCAATTTTACATAAATTAGTGTGTTGTGGGACTAAACTTATACATCACTTGTATCTCAGATAGACCTTATGTGCCTGTAGCTGTTAAGCCCAGATGGTACAGTAGTGAACCTAATAAATATGGGCCGTGCTCTTACAGAGATTACTTTTCCCAAAGACATTAAAAAGTAAACACATACATGCATACGTCGTTAGAAACTGCAGTGTTTGTTATGAGGGAAAATAACAGGATGCTCTGAAATAATTGCAAGGTCGGGATCCACTTTAGACAGAAGTGATGTTCAAGGAAGACCTGCTGGAAAAGTGACATGTAAGCTGATCTTGGGTAGGAGCGGAATTTGCCAGACGACCCATGTGATTAAGAAAGGGACTGGGAGGAAGGAAAGGAGGAGTTTGTTCTAAGTAGCGGAGGCATTTAGACTCAAAGATTTTAAGGTGAAGAAAAAGCTTGGCAGGTTCCTGGATCTGTAGGAAGGCCAGTGTGGCTGGAACAGGGTGCTTTCAGGGAGGACAACACAAGAAGGGTGGGGAGGTTGGGTGGGCAGGTCATGCAGGGCCTTCGTGTTCATGTTTAGGAATTTGGATTAAGTAACTGGAGGAACGGAGATCCATTCAATGAAATAGGAAAACTAGAAATTAACAGTTTTGAAAAGGAATTTAAGTTGGGATGTGCTATGTTTGAGATGCATGTGAGACATCCTATTGGATGTCTGCACAGGTGGGTAGGTGAGTACACAGGGGGAGTGAAAACAGAGTGATCTGGTCTGAGGTAGAAATTGAAGAGCTGTTGGACCCAGCCAAGGGGATCACATAGGGAGAGAGTATAAACTGAAAAGAGAACAGAGTGAAGGGATGGGGAGCAGAATAGGGTAACTCCAAAAATTAGTGGTTTGGTAGGATGAAATCTGGAAGAGGTGGAATCACAGAAGCCAAGAGAAGAAAGCATTTCAAGGAGGAGGGAATGATCAGCAATTTTCAAAGCAGTGAGAGGTAAATGAAGATGAGGACTGAAAAGTATCCAGTAAGTGTGACCAGTGGACCTCACTGGTAGTTGAATAAAAGCAGTTTCAGTACAGGGGTGGGAGCAGCCAGTTTAAAGTCAATAGGAAGTCAGGGAATGGAAACAGAACTTCTTGGCAGTTCTTCTGGGAACTTGGCTGGGAAGGGAAGCCAAAACTTAGGGCCATTATAGGGAGGAGACATGGAGGTCAAGGAAGGGTAAGTTTTTAAAGAGACAGGGGAGGTATGCAGGGGTGTCCAGCCTTTTGGTGTCTCTGGGACACACTGGAAGAAGAAGAGTTGTCCTGGACCACAAGCTAAATACACAAACACTCATGAAAACTGATGAGCAAAAAAAAGGTTTTAAGTAAATTACGTTTTCGTATTGGGCCACATTCATAGCCATCCTGGGCTGTATGCAGCCTGCACACCATGGGTTGGACACCCCTGTTAGCTGACGCAGATGATCCATCATAGATGGGTCCCTCCAAGAGGTCAGCTTGAAGACAACCCTTATGTACAGTCAGGAGCCCATCAGCAAGGTGATGAAATAGGACTTGAGCCACACCAGGGTGCCTGCACCCTGCCCACCCAGGGCCTAAGAACATGTTGAAAAGTGTTAGTTGTGTATGTTGGTGATATACACTCTTTTTTTTTAATGATTGCTCATTCCGTGCCAAGTGCTTTACAAATTTGACCTCATTTAATACTCAGAACAAACCATGAGGTAGATAATGATAATCCTCCTCATTCTGACAGACAAGGAAACAGGGTTGGAGTGATTTAGTAACTTCTCAAGTTACACAGCTAGTTAGTGATGGTGCCAGGATATCTTCCTATTTGTGGCCTTTGTTATTAACTAGCTCCATAGTGTCCTTCAACGATATACAGAATTAACTAGAAGAAATCTGTTCCATAACAGAAATTTTCACTTTTATCTCTTCAGTGAAAACTTGAGAAGTTTTTAACAAAAGTTTTTATAACAGTTAACAAAAAATTATTATAATGTGTACTCTTTATAGTATGCATTCAAAGGTAGTTGGAGAATTCCTAAGTGTTTAAGGTCACTGAGTCGAACTTTTACATATTGTTTTAAGAAACAGATGTACAGTGCTAGGAATTAGAGTCCCTTGGTAATACTAACTCTTCTCCTTGCTGATATGAATTTTTAAAATAAACTGTAAGTGTCTGGATTTTTTTGGAGATCTGATTGACATATGACATTTTATTCAGCATAGTGATTTGATATATGTATAT
>PVKM010034930.1:0-15370 GCA_004027735.1 Carollia perspicillata
GCTGTGCTTCCTGACCCACCACTCGAGGGAAGGCCTGACACTGCCTCGAACCCTGCTCGAGCCCACGGGGAGGGCATGGGAGGCAGCGGACGCTCAGTAAGAAAGGGGCTGATGGAGCCAGGCCCTGCAGGAGAGCTGAGCATGCCGGCGGGCACACGGGCCCCACCTGGGGGCAGACGTGCAGGCTTCGGAAATTAGCACATGTGATGCTTTTGCTTGAAATCATGTAAGTGCAGCTCCCTTATCTGACATGGGAAATTTTGGTTCACCAGACTGAATGTCACTCCACCTACGACAGTTGAAGAGCTGGAATGTCGTTTGAATAAATAACATTTTTTAATTAAAAAAGGCAAGAGGTTACCTAGGAATAGAGACCAATTTCCATGAGGAAAACCAGATTTAATTTTTCAAGGAGCCGCTCGTTCTAACCATTAAAGAAAATAGCCTTGGGTCTGCTGGATGGGCTGGGGGCAACGGGGCAGCAGCAGTGAAGTCTGGGGGCAGGGGTGCTGGGGTGGGGGCCCTCCCACAGCCACCTGTGACCCTGGGGCTCAGACGAGGTGGGTCTGGCTCCAGCATAGCCAGAGGGGGCCTCGCAGTCTACAATACCAGCATGTGACAAACCAGTGCTTGAGCCCCCGTCCCCAAGGGGCTCTCCGTTCCGCAATGGCCTTGAACCTTGTGCTCATTTACTCAGTCCTTCTCAGTCACCCACCCCTGTGCCTCAGCCTCCACACAGCACCCAGCACACGGTGGGCTCAGCGAGCTCCCACCGCCCGGGCAACACTTGCTCCCTGCCAGGAGGATGGCAAGCAGACCAACACCTGCACAACCCCACCTGTCCTGCCAAGAGGGCTGGTGGAGACCACAAATGTACCTGCCCAAGTGAGTTGCAGATAAGGACACACACCTGGACCAGGTGAGGCAGATGCAGGACACACACCTGGACCAGGTGAGGTGCAGGCACAGGACACATGCACACACATACCTGGACCCGGGTGATGTGCAGGTATAGCACACAGGCCACCAGGAAGCAGATGCAAAACACCAGCAGGAGCAGGACGGCCACACTCCTAGGACAGAGGACAGGTGGCCCTGTGGGCGGGGCCTGGAGAGCTGTGCCCAAGAGCTGCCTGGGAATCTGCCCCCAACCCCAGTGGGTCCCCTGTCCCCAGGAAGAAGCAGTGGTCTCGGGGGACGTGTGCAGGCTGGTTCCCTTCCAGGACAGCATCCCCTGGGCCCTTGCAAGGAAGGAGCAGCCCTGGGAACTTGGCTGCAGCACGGCCTGGGCTTCATCTAGGAGTAGCTCTCCCAGGAAAAGCCTGAACCCCAGGTGGGGCCCCCCAGGTGTGTGATATGCTTTCAGTGTGGGCAGGGGTGGGGGGCTGAGAGGTGCCCTTCCTGGAAACTCAGAGGAGAAAGAGGAAGTACCCCACCCCACAGCATTCACCAGGAAAACATGGTGTATAAACAAAAGGGGAAATTTTCTGAGTCTTCCTCCCTGTAAGGCATGACAACTACCTGTTCTTTGCTTTTTAAACAGGAGACTGCCTCATACGCCCCCTACTGGGGAATCAGCCCGCAACCCAGGCATGTGCCCCAACTGGGAATCAAACCTGCGACCTTTCAGTTCGCAGGCCAGCACTCAATCCACTGAGCCACACCAGCCAGGGTGGTTACATGTTCTTAGAATCACTGGGCTTTCTGCCTCTGCACAGGCCCCTCTTCCTCCCTCTAACATCTCAGAAAATGCCACTACCCAGAAAACAAGGTGCCTGCTGCTGCCCTGTGAGTTTTCTCCCCCAGAAGCCAAGGCAATGATGTCTGCGTGTGGACCGGGACATGGGGATCTTTGGTGTCCCGAAGTTGCGAGCCTGGAAATTAGCACCTGAGCGGGACCAGCCCCACCCCTGGCCATCAGCCTGGACAGACCAGTTCCCTGGGTCGGCGGAGAGCCGGTGAGCTGCCCATGAACACAGGGGATGCAAGGGCTCACGGGGCTCCCTGACCCTAAAGAGAGAGGCACTCCCCACGCCCACCACCCCGCCCAATGCCCAATGCCGGGAGCGTGCACTCACTGCGGGATTATCAGAAGGTAGACGAGGCCGAACAAGGCAGCCAGGACGAGGGCGAGCACCACGGCACTGGTGAAGGACTCATCCTGCAGCTGGTGGTACTGCAGACAGAGCCGGCGTCAGCATGGCCGTCCCCGGGCCGGCCGCCGCGGGAAGAGGAGCACCCACGCCCAGACCAGGGAAGGGCGTGCGCAGCTCCCGGCCGCCCCTGTGCCCATCACCCACCTTCCGCTCCCGCTCAGCCTGCTTGTACTTGAGTGTGAAGAAGCCGAGGTCCGCCGTCTCCAGCTCCGTCTGGCGGGCTTCCAGGAGGCGGCCGATGTACCTGTTGACTCGGGTGCCCGGGGCAGCCTGGACAGCGTTGGTGCAAAAGGACAAGCGGTTCCGGAGCTTCTCTGAGGCTGTTCTCAAGGCCCGGCGCTGCGGCCGTCGCCGTCGGGGAAAGAAAGGGCTGCCGTCAAGTCACCGCATTCCGAAGAAGAGGCTCTCGGCCCCACCCCGCAACCCCTGCCGACTGCTCCCCCTCCCAGCGCCTGCCGGCATCATTGGGCGGGGTTTGGGGCCTGAGATGCGGCCATGGCTGTACCACCTGCTGGTGGTGACACCCCAGGTGAGTCACTTCATCATTGGTGACGGGGGTTCCATGTCCATTGGGGGGTGTTACACAGCAACCGTGTGGCGAACCCGTGGGGACAGGACCCCACGCGGGCACAGTGGGGGAGAGCGCCCAGCACAGAGCAATGAAACAACTGGTTCTTTGAAAATATCGATAAAACTGAAAATTCCCCAGCAAGCGATGAAGCAAAAGACACCAACAAACACAGGAGGGAGACGTGACCTCAGGCCCCACAGCCACGAGGAGGGTGAAAGGGAAACCCACAAAGAGCACTGCCAGCAGACACGGAAGCCATTGTCCCGCACGTCACCCGGCACGGCAGAGTCTGAGCAGCACTATGATCACCAAAGACAAGGAATCCCAATTTTAAATTCCTGGAAAAGCAATCTCCAGGCCTAGAGTGTTCCAGCGGAGAATCCCACCAAACGTTTGAAGGGGAATGAACTCCCGTCCCCCCGGGAGCTCTCCCCGATTTACTTCACATCGTCCGTGTTAACCAGACACAAAGGACCGCCGCAGGCCGCATCTGTCCTGAGTGTGGGTGCAAGAGTCCCTGACACGGCACGCCCAGGCGGAATCCGGCAGTCTGTGACTGGCAGAGAACACGCGCCACGCCCACTCCTGGACGTGCGAGTGTGTTCACACGTTTCAGTGCCCGTGCGGCCCACCAAACTAGCAGATTCAACAAAGCTGAGCGCTCCCACCATGACTTCACCACACGGAAAAAGCTTCTGACGAGACTCAACAGCCACCTGAGACTCAGTGGACCGGGGAACTGGGAACGGAGGGGCCCCCGCTAGGAGACCATCGCCTGCAGCATTGCTTCCCATTCGCCTGGGGCTAGAGCCCCAGCCAGTGCAGCAAGACAGGGAAACGGAGCACAAGGCCCACAGGTCAGAGAGAAGAAACGAGAACCGTCCTTATCTGCAAATGGTGGCCCTGTCCATAGAAGAGACAGCATGGAAAATCCCAAGGAACGTTAAAAATAAAACAAAACTCCCAGCAGTAACAAGTGGGCTCCACAAGGTCCCTGGGCACAAGATGAACACGGGAGGGAGAACACGGTATTTCTTTGTACAGGCAGCCAGCCTGCAAACACCAGCGTTAAGGGGCAGGACCACTCACCATCACCCAGAAGGCGCAACGCTAGGCGAGACTCTCACAAAACACCCACAGAACCTGCAACCGAAGCCAGTGACAGAGGCCGAAGGCAATCGCGGTACGTGGGGAGACACGCCACGTCCACGGATCCGACGGCTCCCCGCGTGACTGTCCCCGTGGAGACGTGCCCCGGTTCCACACAGCCTCTGTCAGATGCCAGCAGGGCTGTTTCATAAGCGAACACGTTCATTCTACACATTACACACAAGGAAAAGGGATGAGAATCGCTCGTTTTTCTTAAAAGGAAAAAGTGGGAGGATGCACTCCACTGATTTTAGACATTGTGTGACCACACGAGCCCCACGACGTGGTGCTGCCTGAGGGACAGACACACAGGTCTGCGGGACAGACCAGCGGGCCCTCCACGCCCCTCAAGTCTGGCCAACAGACTTTGTGACAGAGGCACCAAGGCCGCCTCCCGGAGCGTGCGAGCCTTTCCACACCCGGCGCCGCAGCCGCTGGGCCCCCAGGAGCCAGGGATGGAGCCTGACCTCGTCTTCACACCTGACAAACGTTTAATGTAACTGGATCCTGATATCAACAGGTGCTCCTGGTGGGGGCGGTGGAAGACGCAGGTGGGAGGGGCGACAGGAGGGGCAAGGACCCGCAGAGCGGCAGCTCGGGACAGATGGGAGACAGCACTCCTGGCACCCAGGCTCCTGTCCCAGGTTGGCACACCTGCCCGGACGTGTCGGGGCCCGGCTGCTACTAACCCACACACGTGCACTCCTGGGGCGCCTGGAAACCACCAGCTGAGAGCTCGCAATGTGAGCCCCGGGGCCAGGCGGAGGGGAAGGCCGACTTGCTGATGGACTCGCTGTCCACACAGCACTTAAGGATCTCCAGGTCAAGTTCCCACAAAGTGCTGCAGGTCCCCAAGGCAATGAGCCACCCAAGGGAGTCTACAGACGATCCTTCTTCCTCAGAAGCCTGGGAAGCTTGGCGGTGAGATTCCTTTCAAAGGCAGAGAGCATCTGAGGCAGGGGCCTGGGAGGCAGGGCCGGGACTGTGGTGGGCAGCCCAGGACTCCGAGATGGAGGGGCAGGCCTGGGGCCACAGCAGGGGCTGGGGGCGAGCCCTGGTGCCGTGGGCATGGCACAGGCAGGAGCTCTCCCAGTGGTGGTGGCCAGCGCTCACGCCAGCTGCCTGGCACAATTGTCCTGCCTCAGAATCCGGGGATCCCCTGGAGGGGACCAGGGCCTCTGGCCAGAATCACAGGCACGAGGCAGATGTGATTAGAGTGGATGCTCGGGAACCCCTTGGTTCTCTGTCACCGCGGGAGGCCGAGTTCCATCAACCAGAGAAGAGCCCGCACAAAAGGAGATGGCCAGAGACACACCCCGCCCACCCCCATGGAAGGGCAGCCCTGGCCACTCTGCCAGAGACCGAGAGCAGGGGCGAGAGCGACAGACCCCTGACGCCTGAATGACCCAGGGCAGGTTCAGAAGATGGCGCGGATCTTGGCGTGATTTCCAGTGAGCGCGTGGGGTACCGGGCCGCGAACACTCACAGGCCAGCACGAAGTGTGCCGCAGGGAAGCGTGAGCGGCTGCCCTGAGCGGCGTTGAGGAGGCTGTGGGTGGCCCGGGGCGTGGTGCCCACCTTGTCGTCGTCCTCGCAGGTCATGACGTTGGAGAAGGGGATCTCCGCCTTGAACATCTTGCGGCACTGCATGAGCTGCACCAGCAGGTAGCACACGGTCTTGAACTTCATCCTCTTTGCCGGCTTTATGTCCGACAGGATCAGCCCCGGAAATATCTGTGCAGGCACAGCGGAGCACCGTGAGCTCCTGTTCTTGCTGCTCGGAGGGCACAGCATGGCTGTCAGCAGAGGGTGTCTGCCCCTCCTCTGAGCCCCGGAAGTGGCCTGGTTGTCCTCCACCCTGCCCACGTCACTCTCCCTGGGCACGGTGACCTTGGGTGCCCCACCTAAGACGGCCACAGCCTTGCCACGTGCACATTGCTCTCTGTCCACACACCACCCCCAGGCCTGGCCCCTGTGGGGGTCTCACACCTGTTTTGTACCAGATACAGTGAAGGCCCTGGGAGGACAAAGGACGGCCCTGCCACGGAGGTCCTAGGGCTCAGAGGTGACCCAGAGTGCGGGCCCCTCCCCAAACACACACCAAGGCCAGGCCCAGGACGGGATGGGGGGGAGGGGCAGGGGTCTCCCTGATGAACCAAGCCCCAGTCTGGAGGGCAGTGCGCCCCAGGGAAGCACCTTGCGCCGGTGTGAGGGCACCACGAAGAAGGTCTCGATGTTGTGCGCTTTCAGGAAGCTATTCCTCTCCTGCCCGTGGCCCGGCTCCACCTCATAGTCTCCATTCAGGCACGCCAGCGTCGCTTTGGTGATGTGCACCTTCCTGCAGACAGGGGGCAGCTCAGAGTCGCCATGGGGGGGGCGGGGGGGGCAGGGCCTGCCCTGGGGCCTGGGGTCCACGTGGGGCCGAGGTCCTATGGGAGGTGGCACGGGCATTCCCGGACAGGGGCAAGCTGCACGAGGAACGTGGGGACAACAAGGGAGGGACTGCAGGGTGGCTGCGGAGAGGGGATGAGAGGCTCTGAGGGCAGAGGACAGAGCGCCAGGCCTGCAGCAGGGCAGGTGGGGAAGGAGTGGCAGGGAGGTGACAGAGACACAAGACTGTCCCCGAGCCCCCAGACCAGGAGGCCCCAGCCCCAGCTTCTGGCAAGGTGGAGGCAGCAAGGGGCAGGGGTCTCCCCAAGTCCCCACAATGTGGGTGTGCAGGTGTCTGGCCTCCCTGTCACCCTTGATACTACAAGCAGTGCCTGCAGCCACCATGGGCACATCCGGCCACCCTCCCAACCTCTTCTCAGTGACTTTACCGAACATCAAGCCTTGGCTTTGTGCACAGAGTGAAGAGCGTGAGGCCAAAGCCAGGGGCTGTGATTGGAGAGTGTGAAGTGCAGGGACCCAGAGGGAACAGCACCCCGTGGGCATGGACCCCACCCTGGGAAGGAAAGAAGCAGACCTCAAGCCGGGGTCAGCACCTCGGACAGCGCCCAGCCTCCTGGGGAACTCGCTCCAGCCCCTTCCTGTCTGGGTTAGGCCGCAGGCACAGGCTGCCAGTCCCAGCCCCAACTCAGGGTCTCAACATACCCGGGCAGGCCCGCAGCCTCCATGACATTGGCCAGGGTCACGTCGTTGGACCACACGTCATACTGCCACTTGCGCAGGCCCAGGACACCGCACAGCACCCGGCCTGTGTGCAGCCCCACACGCATGTTCAGGTCCACCTCAGTGGCCTCGGCCACAGACCTGCAACACAGACCCGGGTGTGGGCAGCCCCGTTGGTGCTCCCTCGGGGCCCCGAGCTCAGGTCCAGGCCTCCTGCCATCCCAGCCATGGGGCCAGCAGGGGCCCCTGTGTGGCCAAGAGCTCGGGTCTCCTGGCCTAGTCAGCTCAGCCCCCAGCTATGACCCCAGGTAGGTCCCCCAGCTCCCTGCCACTGACCAGATCACCCTGCATCGCACCTGGCCAGCCCGGGTAGCCCCGGATGGAGAGGATACTGCTCTACGTCCTGTGGCCTGGCAGGGGCCCTCCCACCTGCTTGCTGGCCGAGGCCAGTGCAACAGCCACAGTGACACCTGACAGTCTCATGGCCCAGGAGCCCCAGGAACAGACCAGGTGTAATCCCAAGCTCCAGAATGGCCTTCAGGGAGCCCCAGGATCCACACACCTCCTGGGAACTACAGGGGGACTTTCAGTGGTGAGTCTGTCCACTGGTGCCGAAAGCAAATCACCCAAACATGTGGACACCAAATCAGACCACAGACCCAGGTGCCCTGACCCCCTCCCAGCTGGTGATGGTCCAACCAACCCTGACTCCAGCCCAGTTGTGGGACCCGGACAGGCAAGGCCGAGAGACCCTCCTGGGGAGACCACCCAGGGAGGCGGGGGCAGCGGCAGAGGGTTCCTGGCAGGAGCTGGGTCAGGCCTCCCCCAAAGTCATTTACTGATCCACAGGGGTCAGAACAGCAAAGGAAACAGAAGGGAAGGCCAAAGCGGCACCCGGAAGGCCCAGACCCCATGGGAGAAGCCAGGAGTTAGAGACGACAAAAGGTCTCCCAGCTCCAGGCTGCCCCTCACTGGACAGAAGGCCCTGGGTCTTCGTCCCCATCACAGCACCAGACAAAGCAGAAGGAGACAGGGCAGGCCAGGCCGATGGCGTTCCAGCAGCACTCCGCACAGAGAGGACCTGTGCCCCTGCCACCTGCCCCGGGAGCCCAAGGGCACAGGAACTCCTCGGGGTCCGAGCCAGCTTTCCCCAGTCCACCCACCTGTCTCAACCAGCTGCACTGCGAAGGTGACCCACACCTGGCAACCCCCAGGGTGACCAGGGACAAAGAAACACAGTCCCCACAAAGTTCAAAGACGGGTCACAGACACTCCACAACGCAGCCGGGACCTCTTCTGCTCGTCCCCTTGCCCTGCAGGCTGGTTCTGTAGGGGACCAGCCAGGGCAGAGGGGATCCCAGCACAGAGGCGCGGCCCAGGCCCGCAGGGTCTCCTGGGGCAGAGCAGACGGGGCATCCAGGCCAAGGCCCTGGGGCTGGTCACTCACGTGATGGTGTCGATCATGTCCAAGCCCATCTCCACACAGCAGTGGGCGTGGTCGCTCTTGGGCTGGGTCAGGCCGCACACGCAGTAGTAGCAGTCCCCGAGGATCTTGATGCGCCGACAGTGGTTCTCCTGTAGGCGGATGCCCGTTAGGGGGTGCTGGCGACCAGAGCCCCTGCCGCACACCACGGGGATGGGCCACAGGCGGGGCAGCCTTGGGTGGGTGGGAGGCTCCCACAGCAGTGGGCAGGGTCGCCCTGGGGCACCCCACCCCTCCCACACCCGCCCTCCACCTCCCCCAGGCAGGGATCTATCCTCCCACCCTTCAGCACTCAATGGGCCAAGCAGCAGACCCCGCCCAAACCAGGAGCCAGCTCCGCCCCCAAGAGGGTCTGGCACAGGCTCTCTGGACCAGCAAGGAGGATTGCTATATGACGCTTCTAGAACACACTGGATCCCCCCACCCATCCTGAGAAGGGCAGGCCACACACATCTGCACACCCCGCAGCTTCCAGCTCCACGTCTAAGTCCACTGGCGTAGGAGCAGCTCTCCCTGGGATTCACCTGCTGGGCCGGAGCCCTGACCTCGCCCCTACACTCTCACGTTTTTGCAGCGGTAAAAATCCCAGGATCCCGCTGGCCACTGGGTTGGGGATGGCAAGAGAAAGGTCAGAGCCTCCCACACCCAACCCAGGCCATGGGGCAGTCTCAGCCATCACTGGGGCATGGCCAGAGCTTTGTCCCAGGAAAGCACTAGTCCGGCTGCTCCGCATCACCCTCTCCAAGCCTGATGGAGCTCCCCAGTCAGCATCACAGCTGTGGGGACCCGCCACCTGAGCAGACACAGCTGGGAGAGACTTCAAAGCATATCCGTGTGAAGCGTATCCAAGACAACAATAGTGAACGCGCTACATGTTAACAAAAGTTAACACCTTAGGTGAAAAACGGTGACATTTCTCAAAACAACCACAGGTGAGCAGCGTGGCCTTTGACGCTTTTCTCTGCGATCTGTCCACTGCCCCCACGTCTGTCCCTGCTCTGCGCACCTGGGACGGCACCCAAGATGGCCTCCTAGAGTCGGCGCTCCACACCCGGTTCTGAGAACACACCCACGACACCCACTTCATGCTGCCCCCCATGTGCACACGAACGAGCTGACACCAGTGTCCTCGAATCTGTCAGCCACCCCCACCAGGCACAGGGTGAGCACTCGGCTCCAGCTCCCACGGGCTCCCATGCCTGTGTCCTGTGAGGCGCTGCCAGTCGCACGGCACAGAAGGAACCAAGGGTGTGACCCCCACTGCTGTCCTGAGGGATGGCCCAGGCCACTGCCCAACACCTGCTCCCCCCAGCCCTGCACCTCCCTCAGCTTGAGGACACCAGGGACCTGCAGACAAAGGCAGACAAAGGGAGGTGAGCAGGTATTCTGCCATCAGGCAGGGACTCGGGAAGCCCAGCCACTGGGTCTACTTCCCCATGAACCCCGAAGGCAGTCCCCAGAATGGTGAGCTGGCCACAGGGAGGATGGGGCCTGGCCACCCAGTCTCCCATGACCACAGGTGGCCACTTAATCACCAGTGCTACAGTGGCTTTCCCTCTCATGCTGCCCTAGGACGGGCCATGCTGCGGTCCGCCTGGCCTGTGACAGTGTCTGGGAGCCTGGAGCTGGATGGCCAGGGCAGACATCCACCCTGCGATGCCAGCACCAGGCCCCTGCAGGCCATGCTCACCCAAGGCTCCAGGCCAGCGGGCAGCAGCAGGCTCTCTCCTGGCACATCTAGAATGCCCACCCCCACCTGTCTCCATCATCACTGTCCATCACGAGGGGCAGCCCCTCAGACACCGTCTCCCAGTCATCACAGGTGGGCGGCCTTCACCAGGCCCAGGGAGCAGCCAAGAGACCTGCCGGGACCTGCCCCTCCTGGAGCCCGGGACCCCCCCCCCAGAGGATGGCTGCAGGCCAGCAGTTGATCCCAACATGCCAGGGTCTGCCACGCTCTTGGTGCAGCTTTGAGGTAGCAGCCCCCCTCAGCAGGGTGGTCCCCCCGGATGACGGACACTGAGCTACTGCTCCTGGGCGTCGGGCTGTCCTGAGAGCAGGGCCACGCCCCTCCCTGGCCCGGCCCCACACAGCCCAGAACAGACTGAGGAAGTGAAATGCATCATCTGGTTTTATTAATCTCAAGCGTCCCAGCATCTGCTACCGGGCTTCAGAGACCAAACAACGTGCTTTTCGCAGGAGTCAGTTTTAGTTCTAAAGCCTCCCTGTAAGTACTGCACTCAGCGCCCAGGGGTCCCCGGGGGCAGCGTCGTGATGCCTGAACATTTATTTCCCAGATGAAGCAGAGAGGAGGGAGGAGGCCGTGGGAGGGATGCACTGGGGCGGGGCAGGAGGGGCAGGAGGTGACCCGGAGGTCAGCCAGGTGGCCGGAGGACAAGCAGGAGGGCCACATGCTCTGCCTCTCAGGTGTGGCCTACAGGCTCCAGATGCCCTGCCCCTCCCTCTGAGGCAGAGAGCCCCCCACAGGCCTGACCTGTCCACCTGCCCTGGCCCAGGAGGAAGAGCCCGAAGGTGCCCCAGCCCCTTCTGAGGCCACCTCTAAGACGGCAGGTGGGGGTCTAGAGGCCGACACATGGACTGAATTCTGGGAAGACAGGTCGGCTCTGGAACCTGGGGCACCTGAGGGGGTGGGCAGGTGCAGGGGGGCTGGAATTACCCCATTCAGGCCCAGCTGCTGAGGAAGCATTTCCTGGCAGCCGGGGCGGGGTGTCTACAAGTGACCCCCATGCCCATGATGGGCACTCAGACTTCCAAACATCTGCCTGTTTTTTGGTCAACTGTCCATTTCCTGCTGTTGGCGGGGGGGGCCAGTCCCAGAAGCACAGGTTCACGGTGGGGACACAGAGACCATCGACAACAGTGCGACGAGCGCGTAAGGTGTCAGGTGGGCACCGGACTTTGGGCGTCACTTCCAGGGCACAGACGTCTAACCGCGTGTTGTGTACCTGAAACTGGGCGACAGCAGCAACATGCCGTCGCCCAGTAGACGCCTCTGCTGCCATCCACCCTCCTACCTGCCCGGGGACATGAGCGATGGGCCCCCATGCATGCACCACCTGCACCATCCTGGGTCCCACACACCCTGTCCTGTGTGCCAACAGCCACGCTGGGGCTGAGCACGCACAGCAGAGTGACAGGTTCCCACCGGAAACAGCCCCTGAAGGGCGGGGTCATGACCAGGGCCAGGGAGAGGTTCCTATTGCCTATCACCCTGAGGGGCAGAGCTGGGCCAGCGCAGGTGGCCCTCTGACTGAGGCCAAGCCGGGGTTGGGCTCATCCCCGCAGCCAGCATACGGAGAACTCTCCTCGCCGCTCCACGGCCTCTGGGAACTAGCCAGACAGACATCAGCTTTGTCCATCGCGTTCACTCTGCTGTGAGGAAAGCTGATGTCCAGGCAGGCCTAACCCCCCCATGGCTGGGGGAGCAAGACTGAGGCCCAGACAGGCGCTGCCCCATCGGCGCAGAAGGACGTGACCAGCTTCCCGAACATGTGCGCAAACACAGATCCAAAACAGGGCTAAGAAGTGGGGGAAAGGTCAGAAATCTGTGCACGTCCGCAGCCACCAGCCGGGGATAAGGGACAAACACACTGCCTGCCGCTCTGGAGACCAAGGCAAACATGCTCGTGTTTGTCTAACCGCCACGGCATCCGGGAAGGGTGTGGGTGTGCTTTCCCGAGCCTGCACCCCGGGCACAGCGAGGAAGACACGGCCCACACACGAAGGGACCCAGGGAAAGCGTAAGCAAGGGGGTGGGGCATCCTGGCGTGCAGCTCCCTCACTGTCACCCCAACAAGGGGGAGGGTCCGAACTGAACTGCGGCGCATAAATTTAAGAGGATTCAAGTCAAAAAAAGTATGTTTTCTGACCACAAGAGACTTAAATTTCAACTAAAAAACACAAAGGTTCTTTGAAAAAAATCTCTCCAAAAATATACCTCTAAATAATCCATGGGTCTAAGAAAATTGAAAGGGAAATTAGGAAGCATTTTGAGCTGACGAGAAGTAAAAGCGCAATACAGAGGTCTGGGGACTCTGCTGCCACGGTGCGCCGGGGCGGTGCGCAGCTGCGTGTGCATGTCAGGAGAGGGAAAGCATCTCACATCAACAGCCTCGGTTTCTATCATGAGAAACTGCAACGAGAAGAGCAATCTAAGACCAAAATAAGCAAAAGAAACAAAATAAAACAAGCCAGACAGGAGTTTATTAAAATAGAATAGAGAAATCAATGAAGCCAAAGGAAACAGCTTTAAGAAAGTCAATATGATTGACAAACCTGTACCCAGAATGACCAAGAAGATGTAGAAGACACAAGCCCCTGAAACCAGCAACAGGAGTGAAGGTGTCGCCGCGGGGCCTGTGTGTCTCAGGGTGATGGGGAGTACCAAGAGCGACTTTATTCTTACGACTGTGACAACTGAGAAAAAATGGACCAATTCCTGGGAAAATAAAGAGCAACTACAAAGCTCATCCAAGGAATAAAAAGGTAACCTGACTGGCCCTATTTGAAGACGCTGGGTTTGCAGTTAGAAACCGTCACAAATAGGACTCCTGGCCCAGACAGACCCACCGCCGAACTCTGACACATGAGAGGGAAGACATCACGCCAGTTCTGCGCAAACTCCCCCAGAAAACGCAGCAGGAGTGGTCCCCCCAGCCCCGCCCAGACAGGAGCCTCCTGTGCCCTGACCTCCACCGACAGTGCCAGTGCGAGATCACCGCGGGAGAACAGCCTTCAGGAGCGTGAACGGGGAATTTCTAAATAAAATCCGAGCGAGTCAAAGCCAACTGCCCCTCAGAACAACAGCGTTGGGCTGTCCCAGGACCCAAGGTCCTTCCCACAGCCGTCACACGTCCACGCAGCTCCCCGCATCAGCAGACTGCCAGCGGACATCCACGTGAGCATCCCGTGAGCGCAATCAAGCGCTGGACAAAAGCCAGCATCCGTTTCCGGCAGAAGCTCTGCAAACCGAGAATAAAAGGAAATGCCCTCGACGTGGTACAAAGTGCCCCAAACGCCGGAGTGCTAACATCTCACTGAGGGATGAAGATGGCCGCTTTCCTGGGGAGGAAACTCGGGCCGATGCCCCCAGAGGGCAGGGCAGGCCGGTCCGCAGCCCAGGGCAGTGCCGACCAGGCAGGCCTTGGCCTTGCCACCCTGGAGGGGCGGGGGCGGGCGCTCCGCCATCTGCAGACCGGGCATGCAGCCCCAGCAGCGAGTCAGAGAACGGTGCGTTGGCCCAGGGCTGACACCACACCCAGGCCCGGGCCGCTGGTTCCGGGGCCGCCCTTACCGTGGCCAGCTCGTCGAACTTGCCGAAGAGCTCGTTGAGCAGCTTGACCAGCTCCTGGGCCGTGCACTGCGACGCCAGGCTCGTGAAGCCCACGATGTCCGCGAAGAGGATGCTGCAAGACACAGGCGCGCCATCCATCCACCTTGAGCTCCCGCCTCAGAGGAGGGGCGACCCTGCCACCGCCTACAGTTGCCCTGGGCAGGCCACCTTGAAGCAACTCTCCCCATTCATTCCTCAGCCCAGGCTGCAGAGCAAAGCTCTCTTCTTCCCATTTTACAGATGAGAAGACTGAGGCGGGAAGGCAGCGCGGACTCCTGGTGGTTCCAGAGGCAGGAGACACTGCAGCCACGCAGAGCCCCGCCGACCTTGGGCCCCTTAGCCCCGCCACTCACGGCTGGGGACTCTCGCTGGACCTCTGTCCCCTCACCTACAAAGTAGAGCGGCAATGCGGGCAGACCACAGGGGTGTGGTTACATTAAATGGAACTGAGTGTCCACAGGAGGGTCCTCCTGCCTGGGCTCTGATGCCGGCCCCATACTGGGAGCCCCCCTGGCCTTCAGCGGCCCCTCTCTAGGAGGGCAGCTCCAGTCCTCCCCGAGGGGCGTGGCAGTGGGGCCGAGCTCGGCCACACAGCGGTGAGCCACGCAGGCCATATACAAAGACAGCTGGGCCCTCGATGAGCAAGCACCAGCTCCAGGGACCGGTCTGCGTGCGGCACTGAACAGAGACACAGCAAGGTTTCCTCGTCTGTCTGTGTCCTGGGGCCCAGCGAGCAGGGTGGCCTGGCCCCAGACCCACCCCAGAGAGCTGCCCCCTTGTGCCTGAGTGACAGGTGGGTACAGTGTTACTTCCGACAGGCAGCACTCAGCTGTTCTAAGTACTTGAAAAGGAAATGCACCATTTATTAGAATAAAATACTCTAACAGACTTAAAAACAAGCAAGCAAACAGGAGTGTGTGGGGGGTGAGCTGGCTCACTCAAGGGCCATTCCTCACCTGCAACATGGGGACTACAGGTCCCGCCCACCGCCACCATGGTGGACAGACAGAGGAACGGAGGAACAGAGTGCCCACCCCGGGCCTGGCACCACCTGCAACAGGCTTAGCGACAAGCCAGATACAGGGCACTGCCAGCCCAAAGCCATGCCCACACCCAGCCCAGGCACAGAGCTCCGCCTCCACCAGCAATGGGAAAGACAGGTGCTGAGTCTGGGAAAGAGGCTGTGGGAGGCGTCATCAGAGAAGCCACCACTCTACCCCTGTGGGACCTGCTTCCCCACCAAGCAGGTGCTCCCCTGGGGCTGCTGAACCCCACCTGCCCCTCCTGCCCTCAGACTAGGGCCCTCTGACCACCTCGGCCTCTCCCCACCTCCCTCACCATCCCCACCATCCCCCCGCCTCCTCCATCACCCCCACCTGCATCACCCCCACCTGCCTCACCTCCACCTGCATCACCTACCACCTGTATCACCTACCACCTCCATCACCCCACTTCCATCACCCCTAACCTGCATCACCCCCACCTGCATCACCTCTACCTCCATCACCCCCACCTCCATCACCACCCACCTCCATCATCCCCACCTGC